>BMAO01020007.1:0-72262 GCA_019973975.1 Trichonephila clavata | reverse complement strand
TCATTTACCGCAACATGGAAAAATCCATTTTTTAGATCTAGAGTAGTAAATATTTAGCATTTTTGAGACAATCTAAAAATATCGTCAATTAAAGGAAGAGGATAGTTATCTTTAATAAGTTTGCGATTTAAGCGTCTATAATCAATGCAAACTCTTGATTTCCCGTCTTTTTTCTTTACTACCACAACTTGACTAGCGTAAGGAGATGAACATGGTCAACAATTCCATTTTCAACCCATTCATCAACTTGAGCGTCCACTATCTCGTTGGGCAAATGGCAAACGTCGGGGCTTATGAAATATCGGTTCGTCGTCGGTAAGAGCGATATCAAGCTCAATGTTTACAGTTTTTGTTTTTTTAGGCGTGTATGCCAATAGCAGTTGTTCGACTTCAGCTCGATTATGCTGAGAAACATTTGGACCGATATCGAATGTGGGTGAATCGTCGGAAATCGTCATAATAAAATTTTCATCTACACTATCAGAGGATCTTAAAATTTGTGAAAATTTTACGCCTGTAGGCGATATATTTAATGTGCTTGTTTGATTACGTCACAACCGATTATGAGTCATAATTTGTACAAGAATTTGGTACAACAGAAATAGTAACAGAAAAAATTTGATCGTCGATGTAATTTCAGAATCAAAAGTTCCTATCACATTAATTCGCGAAAAACCAAACCTGTTAATAATGTATTGGTTTGTTTCAGTGGCGGTGCATCTATATTTATGTAAGTAGAATTTCTTAATAGTGTTAAATTGCTGCCTGTGTCTATTAATCCGTTAAGTTTACGGCCAAAAATTGTTACGTCTTTACACATATTTATAGGAGAAGGCAATTCATGTACAGCATTTACACCAGAAGGTGGTGTAGAACTATTATTTAAATTAGTTCGTCGGCATTCAAATGATTTGTGACCATAAAGATTACACGAGAGGCATCTGGGACCACGTGAATGATTAGGACAAGATTTTGATAGGTGACCTATATTATTACAATTAAAACAACGTTGGGGATTTTTAGCTGCGTCAGAAACGTTAAATTTTGTGGGTTTTCTTTGGAAGCTTTGTTGTTTAGAATCGCGTCCTCGGCTTTCATATGAATGACGAAAATTCGGTGAATTAGAGTTATGTATTCCCATGTTTTTAATGACTGTTTCACAGGTACATAATTTCTGCTTAAATTCGGAAAATGAGGTTGCACCATATAGAATTATTTTATCTGAACGAAGCCCATCAATTCCATTAATGACGTACTGCATAATTGATGCTTCGTCAATTTTTGAATCACATCTATTTGCTAATTCACGCATGGAATAAAAATATTGCATTAGAGTCTCCGTTTTATACATTTTTCTTTTATCTAATTCGCGGTGAATCTCTATGGAAGTAACTGAATCCGAAAATTCTTCAATTAAAGCTTTTTTAAATGACTCATAGGTATTTAAATTTCTTTGTGAAAAAAGAAATGATTTAGCAGTTCCACATACTAGACGTTTTGCGAAAATTAATTTTTGAGAGGAACTGATAGCTGGGAATAAATCAAAATTTTCTTCAATATCGCGAAAGAAACTATTTACAGAATAAAAATCTTCGCTAGTAAATTTTCTACTAGTCGCTGAAATATCCCGCAAAAGGGTCCAAAACTGAGTATTCATCTCTGTAATGGAAGCATCGTTTGAATGGGGAGGAAAAGTATTTTATGTACAAAGAGATGAGACGTTTTGATGTGCCGGCATGAAAGAATAACCTTGAACACTGGGTAGGGTTGCGTTGCTGCCCAGATGTTGAAAGGGGAAGTGTTGGTTTGTTCCCTGTGTTGAAAAATTCCTGTCTAACGAGAGTTTTGATGTTCGTTTTTGAAACGTGGATTGATTCTCAGAAAAAACTACGTTCTCGCTTTCAGAAAAGGACGTCTCTAAATTATTTAATGTTAGTAGGAATTCATCTAAGTTCGTCAAAGCTTTAAATATACTATTGCATAAATTTTGCTCATTTGTTTCCACGTCTAAATGCAATATATTAGCGACTGAGATGAAATCAGGCAATGAGAATTCGTTTAAAATTTTTTCTTTGTGTTCTTCAACTCTAAACTCTTTAGGGAATGTGGAAAAATTTCTTATTTTATTTCGCGAAGAACGGTCAAATTCGGTGAATCCTAATATAGAATTTAATGTTTTTACAGCACGAGTTGTACCACATTTCAACGAATTGGCAATTATAGGAATATCACCTAATTTAATATTTTTACTTGACATCTTAATATACAAAATTAACCACTTTGAAAATTTATAGATGGTGCAAGGTTATAATCAAAATTTCCCAATCACAC
This sequence comes from Trichonephila clavata, assembly GCA_019973975.1. NCBI lineage: Eukaryota > Metazoa > Arthropoda > Arachnida > Araneae > Nephilidae > Trichonephila > Trichonephila clavata. The sequence goes on along the minus strand of BMAO01020007.1, from coordinate 69,931 downwards.
TCTGAGTTAAAACTACTAAATACAGTAATTTGAAAGCCAAAATAAACAAACAAAAAATACGTTTAATTAAATTTTGCCTACCTGGGGTTGGGGAGCAGTCCGCACACTAATCCAGAACCAGTTGAGGCACAAGAATCCAATAAAAAGATAGTCCTACAAGTCGTTTTTACACTTTTAGCACTGTAGTGTCCATTGAAAAAAAAACAATAACGCGTCTTATAAAAAAAAAAAATTCTCGTCTAGAAGAGATTTTCCTTAATATGCAAGAGAAAGGTCGAGCCCCAAAATATGGGAAAATGACTACAACCTGATAATGATAAATGCTTTATTGAACAAAATGAAGGATGAAATATTTAAAATATAGTAAACACCAAAGGAGAACGTCTTCCTCCTACGTCTAGAGCTTAGCGTCTCTAACGTCCGTCTGCCACATTTCCCGTGTGTTCTTCAGTCAGACATTCCTGGCGGGGTGTGACGTCAGTGTGGACTACTCCAACCTAAGTACAGGGGGAGGGGTTGTGACATCGCACATATCCAACCCTACATATATATATATATATTCTTTTAAGTATTAATCATGTAATTCATCTCTCTCTTGTAGAGAAATTTTGATTATATATATATATATATATATATATATATCAGTTTCACAAAAGTTAAATGGAAGTGTTCAATTTAAAATACTTTGCAAACCTGTTAAAGATAGTTTAGTCAGCATTTTTCCGAAATTTTCTGAGATCTTATGCATAGTTAGATTTTTTTTATATTTAAAACTATTTAAAATACAGTGATATTTTTGAAAAATTCGTCATTTTCAGAACAATTTTTTGGAAATTGCCTCAAATTTTCAAATGAGGTGCCATTAAAATGCCTTCAATGGGCCATTTGTAGCCTGCGGGCTACAGGTTTTTACTATTTTTATTTTTTTTAACATTTAGAAATATTGTGCACCACGCAATGTATAACACGGGGGGAATACAACACAGACAGAAGAAAGGATTACAACACGAACATCCATGCCATCTCCGGGATTCGAACCCAGTCCCTAGGGCACCGCAGTCAGCTTCACTGACCATTATACCGGATGGGTGGCGGGCTATAGGTTGAGGACTTTTAAACTAAACGAATTAGCATAATTAAGTTTAAATGTTTTCAAAAAATATTGTTTTTTTTTAATTTTTCTGTTTTTACAATTTAAACTTAAATTAAGAAAGTAAAATAAAAGGCAAGATATATTGTAGTTAATCTTAATATTTTCATGTATATAAAGTCCCATATATGCAATTCTCAAATTCTAACTATTATTTCAAATTTAACAACTCGCATATTTGTCTAAAATAAACAAAAATAAAAAGGTTTTAATATACTTTTAAGCAAATATCGATGGAGAAATTTACTTGCGTTTGAGAGAAAACAAGGCTTCTTAAATATTGAACACAACACTATTCTTTATAATTAAAATAGAAATTTTGAAAGAAAAAAATTTAGTTACATAAAAATTAAATAAAATTCCAAAATTTAAGGATAAGATCGAAAACGTGGAGAAAATCCGCCAATGTGATTGTTATAGACGAGATAAAAATTTCTCAAACTTTGCATTTAAGTAGTGCTTCTGAAACTTTCAATATTTGCGATCCAATCAGAGGCGGCGTAAGGCATGGGCGGCGTTGGCCACTGCCCACGGCCTCGCGGTGCATAGGGCCTCGCACCTCAAAGCCAAGACAAATTAAACGAAAAGTCGGGAAAATTCAAAAGTGCACGCCACAAGATTTTTTATAATCAGTAAATTAGAAAATTCTCAACTCTATCTGCTTTTCGCCATAAGATATAAAAAAATTGATATATCCACTTTCTTTTTAAAAAAATATTCTTTTTATCGGTACATGAAAGTTTGTGAATAGACAATTCGTGAAAATATTGTTTTCCATTTTCTTTTATTAAAAATTTCTCAACTTTGTAGTTTCCACTCATTCTTTCATATTTAGTCAGGCAACATTAGCTGGAGTTAAGTTGCTATCGCGAAGAGTCCCCGGTCAGGGATGGGACATTGCTCGGGACTTCCCATCATTAGAAAGCCAGTTAAACTATCGCATGCAAACGCAGCCTTGCTTCGTGTTTCCATATCATATTATAAATTTAAAAATATTCTATATGAGAATAAATAATAGTGGTACTGGATGTTTTTCGTAATTTATCAATCATGTCAGGCTTAGGCACTAAGAGAGATAGAGATAAAGGGAGAAAAATGGGAATCTGTTGCAGAAAAAAAGAAAAAGAAACCAGGTTTAAAGTTCAGGTATGATGAAATTTCTCGGTCATTCTGAATCTGGCAGTATAGAATCAAATTAATCGGTTCCTTCGACTTCTGAACAGCATTTATCCGTTTCGGGGTCTCCGTTGAATTTGGGAGTTACTCCAGATGCACCGACTATTCATACCGAACGACGAAAATCAGAAATAGGATTAAAAGCTTGCCAATCATAATCTAACGCTGAGATTTCTGTGTTCACGTTGAGTAACAAGTCACAATAGAGAAAATATTGAGATTATTTCTTCGCCTGTGAAGAGAGATACCAGTGACGTAGTGAAACAAACATTTTCCAGTTTTGACCCCGGATTGCGAACGTTTTCAATGACAGATGCTCTTCGGTCATGATATAGCTCAAAGCGGTCCCACACAACAGTTAAATAACGGTGATGAATATTATCCTAAAGTTGATGATCAACATCGTTGTACCAGCCAGCTTTGCCACTCCCACTTTCTCCATCCGTGCCAACCAATCAGGACGCTCAGTCTCAATGAAGGCATCACAATTTCAAGAGCCCAATACATTTTAGTATGGGACGGAGGAACGCTTCGCGTTCCAGTTTCCCAATGATGACCAGCGCCAACCAACATCGTTGCAGGTTGGTTTATTCACACAAGTTCTAAAAATAAAGTTTTCTATTTTCCATGCAGACTATTTGGCTGTTCACAAACTCAAATGGTACAGGAAAGGTGCTGCGATTGGAAACACTTAAGTAGTATTTTACAAAGACATGAGAATACTAAAGAAGATATAGCCTATATATTCAAATGGATAACATTAGAGAAGGGAATAAAGCACAGAAAACATTAGACCTGAGAAAATGAAAGGTGAATTCTTAAATCTCAAAAACATTGGTATAATTGGTTTGATAGATTAATTGTTATAAAGTCCTTAGCATATCATAATCTGGCGTTTAAAGGTCACAGAGAATCTCTCAAAACAGACGAAGACACCGATAATTCTGGAATCTTCGTATACTTATTTAGACTTTTTAGTTACCACAATTTATAATTAATTCAACTAGTTCTGATGAAGAGGTATATCCCTACTTCGGGATAGGAACTCTAATTTACACACCATTTGCATGCGACTTCAGCGCCCTCTTGCAGTTTCGATGATCAGTTTTCCAACGAAAGCGGAGGAGCACACCGCTTGTAGAATAAAAATCTCTACAACCATTCTACTGCTACTGTAAAATTTGTGGTGCGTATTATGTTCTAAAATAATCTAGCAAATAATGTCTTTTCTTGGATTTACTGGTAACAATAAGTTTAATAAATCTTTAACAAATTAAATTACCAAGTTAAAATATTTGACTGAATTACAAATATCCGAATAAACAATGACACATCTGTGACGGATCTATACGCGTCCTTCAACTAACCCCCTGGGGAAATTTTGGGTCTATGAAAAACAACAAGCTTTTCTTAAGGTATCCGACTACCCTAAAGTTGTGAGTTTTGACAAAAATTGACAATTTTTTTTTTTATGATTTTATTTTATGGGCCATCTTATTAGCTTTATAAAAATACCAAGTTTATCATTTTCCGTTCACTAGAACAAAAACTAGAAGTGTTTTATTAAAAGCAGATGCCATTACTTTAACCAAGATGTCATACTTTAAAACGCGTTTTACTCGAAATGTGATTTTTTGAAAATAATCAAACTGGGTCAGCAATTGCTAAAAAAGTTTTGAACATAATTAACCGAAATTTTTCTGTAAGTTTTGTATAATAGTAGAATTGTTTTAACCTTCAGATTTATCAATCACTATTTTATTACAAAATTTACAGTCCCTTATGTGAATATAATCACTGTTTTTTAAACAATTTCATATAATAACTGAGATAAAGTGCTCTAGTTTTTATAAAAAAGAAAATATCTCTTATCCTGATGATCATTTCAAAATTGAATAATATAGTAACACATTAGATTGAAAAAATAGAAAATTTGTTACTAAACCTTTGGTACAGAATGGACCGCGTTTATGCTATTTTTTGTCAATTTTTACCTATTTTTTCCCATTTTAGTAATAATAATTTCTTTTTCTCTTCTTAATTTTAGCACATTCTTTAAATGCACTAAACAAATCTAAAAATAACAAAAATCCCCATATCTTCTTTTTAAAAAAAATTGTCGCAACCAGTCGAATACCTTAAGAAGAAACCGTGATATGCAAATTAAGTTTATTATATGTAGTTCAGGTTCGCTTGCTAGAGAGGTTAGTTAAAGCGTGAGAAAGTGAGATATAAGTAGAAGAGATAAACGGAAGAGAGCTAGTAAGTCAGCGTGAGAGAAGAAAGATAGGAAGTTGGAATTATAAAGAGATTGAAAGATTACGCATTAAAAGATAAGAAGACTACCTACACTTCTGGTATTAGTCACATTTTTCGTTCGTTTTGATACTTAAATTATTAAAAAGGTTTAAGTGGCAATTAGTTACATATCTACTGTTTAAAGCAATATTATGGTAGAGGATTTATACAAAGTGGATCAATTATTAGATGTATTCTCCAAAAACGCGACTCTCGTCCCCTTACCTCTGCTAACTAATCGGACACATCTTATTTATTCTGATTCATTGAACTGCTTTTGAATTAATTTAAGTGCTGAATAAATGATTAAAAATTATCATGTCCAGTCGTTCTTCACTTCCTCCTACACCAGCGTTTCTCAAACTGTGGGTCGCGCCCTTTGGGGGGGGGACTTGATAACTCTAGTACGGGGGCGCGAGCGTATTAAAAAGTCGAAAACAAGTGATTATTTAAAAAAATTATTAATTTACTGAAAGGAAATAAACAAAATACATTCCGACGTAATAAAACATAAAATTCACGTTTGCACTGATATAATACACTTATAAATGTATCAGTACTGCACAATGTATTTTATAAGTAATTTAACAATACTAAGTTAAGAGCAAGTTTAATAATTACCATTGACCCCATGGGCTTGTCATATATAAAATGTTTGCAAAAATTAACGCTTGGTAATTTGTACGGTTTATAATTAATCTCTTAACTGCCGATTAAAAGTTACGTTATTTACCGTTTTCCACGTAGGGGGGCGTATGTGATTTATTGGGGGGTGGGGAAGAAAAGGAATACTTAAGTAAAAACTCTGAAATAAGTAAATCCTTCGCAAACACTGTCAAGGTCCATTTATTGCATTCCAAAACCTTCGGAATAATTTTATGGATAGCAGCGCACAGAGAAGATCATACATCGGAAAGACGTTTATATACATCCGGGGCATTTAACACATCAGTTGTGCGATACGTTTATATACGCCGGTGGAACTTAAGAGGTTTATGTCGTATTGCAGCTTTAGCGTCAAATGTAGTATTATTGAATTCAATATTGTTATTTTATGGTAGGAGCGCGATGAAAATTATGATTGAATATTAGGTCGTAAATGTTGAAAGTTTGAGAAGCACTGTCCTACACCTTTAGCCGGGTCACAGGGTAGATAGGGACGCTGAAGACATCGAGTAATGCCAAAACCAAGATTAAGGTTAAATCCGCTGCATCTGGTTTTTGTTGAGATAATGGACGTGGTAACTTCATGAGTAGCAGCTGTGCTCTACTCACTCAAACAACTTATCCATACGATTCACAACAGCTACCTACACCCTACAAAGTAAGAGGAAATGCTCCTTAAATTTAATCTGAAAACGAGATAACACTATGCTATCAGTGAATACGTAATGCGTTTCACCATAAGTTGAATTTCTACTTTTCAGTGAGTTTCGTTTGCAGATCAGTGTACGAAAATGGATTATGAGAATATCAGAAAAAAGAGATGCTTTACTTTCACTTGGCTCATAGAAAATTTCAGTTATTTCTGGCACAAGAACAATGAATGCATTTTTAGTCCCGATTTCATTGTGGATACTATGGCGAACACCAAGTGGCGATTAGATTTATATCCGAAAGGAGATGGAGATACAGTGGAGGATTTTATTTCCTTTCATCTCATAAGAATGGATGACAGTAAAGGACCGAGAAAATATGAAATATTTTACGAACTTTTATTCCTTGCAACCGACGGTTCAGTATTAATATCGACTGATATAATTAAAGATTCCTTTCAGAAAGATTGTAGCTTCGATCCCGCCAGTTTTGCGAAACGTGAAGAAGTATTGAAATTTAGGAGAAAAGAATTTCTTCGGGGAGACGTCCTGACAACTCGTTGTAGAATGTGGAAAAGTATCGGAGAAGTTGAAAGAAACGTACATTGTTTCGCTCGGACTCGATTAGAAGTCGAACGGAGGTCATATTTGGAAAATATAAAAAAATTCAGTACTTTTCAGAAGAGAATATATTCAATTGTTTCTGTTTCTGAAGGCTATTTGATTCTAACATTAAAAATGCTTTTGAGTGGAGGACGCAGTAATCAAACATTCATCCGTGTTGAAGTGCATGCTCATAATCAGAATGCAAGGTTTTCAACTTTTCGTATTTATCTTTTAGATATTGCTGGAAACAAAATGCAATGCCTCAGTGAAGAATTCACGTTCGACGATGATTTCGAAACTGCGCTGTTTACATTAACCTTCTCGAAAGAAAAGTTGATGGAGAACAAGGATATGTATCTCCCCAACGATGTTTTGACACTGTTTTGGGGGTGCGCTTTTTCCACTGGAAATGTGGCGGAAGAAATAGAATACGTTTGCTGTGCTTCGATCCAGGAAGGAAATTTAACTAGTGATGATTTGGAATCAAAAGACATGCCCTTGGATTCAACAAAAATTCTGAAAGAAAATCTTGAATCTTCATACAAGGAGAATTGGCTCTGTGACACGAGACAAAAACGGGATCATTTCCTGCCCATAAATACATCCTCAGTGCTCGTTCTCCAGTATTTAAGGCAATGTTCACCAACGACATGAGGGAGAGAAACGGAGAATGCGTAAACATTGAAGATTTAAGTGATGACACTGTCCAAAGCATGTTGTTGTACATATACACGGCCACGCTGCCGGACCTCCAGTGGGACAGTGCATGCAATTTGTACGCTGCCGCCGACAAGTACGAGATTCTAGGTTTGAAGAGTAAGTGTTCTTCCTTCATGAAGGATAACATCACCATTGACAATGTTCTCGATCTTTTGATTCTGACTGACATGCACCAAGACGAAGATCTGAAGTCTGCCGTTCAGGATTATATTTTGAATCATAGAGTCATCTTCAATACCAATGGATGGAAACTCTTCATGAAAACTAATGTGGAGTTAGCTGCAGATTTAATGTACCTAAAATTGAAAGAATAAGTAAGTTTTTTTTTCTTTCTTCCAAGAATGATGTATTAGTATTTTTATAGATATTTTTAAGGTAATATTGTTTACAGTAAACAGTTCTCATCTGCGACACTTGTTATCATCCGGTGACATATGAGAATTTGTCTACCGTAAAATCTGGCGTATAACGCGCACTTTTAACACAAACAAGATATCAATCAAGATATCACTTGTTGTATTTTACAATAATGCAACTGATGAACTTTTTACTAACAGAAAGTAGTGTGTGTACTATACTTAAAAATAAAAAAAAAATTTAAACAATTTTAAAACAATTTTTTTTAAATTATTAAATTTAAATATGATTCGGCTCATCTAGGGCACAAATGCGACCAAATGCCGAAAACCCGAGGTCAATCGGTTGCTTATTGACTGAGAAAAAGGTACGACAAAATATGGGACGAAGACGAGGACGAAATTTGCGTCCTAATAGCGCTTTTTTTACACTACGTGAAAAACGCGCTAAAAATGAACTAAAAATTTAAGTTAGCGTTTTATACGGCGGGTATGAAAATGATAGCTTCAAAATTAAAGAAAGAGATGAGCTTTACAAAAATCAGATTTCTATATAGATCAGAATAATGTTTGTTTAAAAGAAATAACATACCTAACATAACTAACACGTACTTAACTCTTAAAGGGTTAAATATATTTTCAAAAAATATACTTTTTTTTTTTCAAAATCCTTAGAAAAAACCTCGAATAAATGACTTCAAAACATCAGAGCATTGCACAAGTAATTTTCAGGGTTCCTTCGTAAGAAAGTTGGTGCGCACTATACGGCGAATATACCTGGAGATTAAAAAATGCAGCTAGAAAGTATATAGGGCACATTATATATTGCACTTTCTTATCTATATTTGAAGGAGCTTAATTATTCAAAAGATTTAAAGTAATAATCTGAAAAATTGTTTTTTTTTAACTAGTTTGATATCGTGAAGCAAGGCGCCAAGCAGCGCTTGTTGTCGCTGGAATGGAATTCAAGATGGCGGCCTACCGTTAACAAATCGTCAAGATGATAATTTTAAAGAATTGTTTTGAAATACATTAAAGGCAATATGGTACCATCTTCCCAATTTTTTTTTAATTTTTAATATTTGATATTTGGTTTTGATTGTATTTTATAAAAGTTAATATTTAATGATAATTCCATACAAAATTTTTTTAATTTGTTGCAAAATGTTTGTAAAATTTTAATTTTTTGGACTTTTAAAAAAAAATTTTAAATTTTTAAGACTTTTTTAAAAATGCTTCTTTTCTTTCAAAATTTTTTTCCAAGTACACATTTAATATACTACATAAAACTGTGCATGAGTTTTTTCCCCTGCTGCTGCTCTTTAATTTTTTATTAATTTTTTTATAGTTAAACTTCCAAAGATTCTCAAAAAAACATTAATTTTGATTCTGAAATTTTTTAGAAAAAGTACTATACATGTTAGAGCTAATTCCGTGCACATTTTTACAAAACATGTATAAAAAATTTCAAATCCATACTTCAATTATCAAAAAAGCCTTAGGGTTTTGAATAACAGTATATGTACAAAAATTCAATATTTAGAAAAATGAGTCTGGAATTTTCATCCCATGAATAGCATGATATAATATTAATCGAATGATCTGAAACTCTTATGAAATGTTAATTAGCTTATTTAAAACTGCTTACCGTAAAAAATTGCACAAATGTAGAACAATTAAACAGTATAGTGCCATAATGAATATATAGAAGAAAACGAATGAAAGATCAATACTTCATAAAACTTTATCTTAATAATTATTTTAAAAAAATACGCACACTTTAAAGCTAATTCCATGCTCAGAGCTAATGCACAACTTGTACAAAAGATGTTTATGCCTTTATTTTTTATTTCCATGATTTTAAAAGTCTTCGCACTATGATATCTGGAAGATCTCTATTTTGAAAAGGCAGTTCATGTGTATAGATGTTTAATTTGTGATTTTCATAGATTGGAGGAGGAGGGGTCCACTGAAGAAAATCTACTTTAGAAATACATAGTTCTTGGAGCAGCTTGATTGTCTTTTGAAAAATACTGATTTCTTTTTCTCTATATCTATAAAAATTATTATTTATATCCCAAAATAACCTTGCATTTGGTGACCAGTCTTTTAATGCTATTTGTTTAATAATAAATTTTTGACAAAGGAAATTATGTCGATTATTGATACTGCCATTCATAGATTCCGCTCTTAATACGTCTATCGGAGTGTTTCCTGGGAGACCTAGGGATAAACGTAATGCAGCATTGTAAATTGGTTCTAGTTTTTGTCTATTGCTATTGCTTGAAAAGGAAAAAAGTTGACTTCCATAGTCAAAAATAGAACGGATTGTGGCATTAATAATATTTAAAAGAGTATCAGTTCTTGTTCCTATTTTAGGGGACGATAATGCTTTGATTGCATTTAAATATTTAAATCCTTTCTGTCGGAGGTAAATAATATGTTTTTTCCAAGGGATATTGGGGTCGAAGATTATACCTAGGATTTTAAGACACTTTACTTCGGGAATAAGTTTATTACACATTTTAAGTATAGGAGGTATTGTGCTTCTTTTTCTGGAAAAGTTGATTAAACTGCTTTATTCTAGAGAGGTGGACAATTTCCATTTTTTACACCAGGCTGAAATATTATTTAAAGATACTTGTAATTCGTCTATTGTGTTTTGTTCCAATTTGTGCCGCTATTATATAACAATACGTCGTCTGCATAAACCAGAAGATGGCTGTCGTGTTGAATTTCAAAAATGTCTGCCATATAAATCATAAATAGGAAAGGGCTGAAGATGCAACCCTGAGGTACACCATAATTGTTTTTGCTGATTTTCGAAAAATTGTTCCACCACTTAATTGGAATTGTTCTTTGATGTAAGAAATTTCGAACCCATCGTAGCAATTTACCTGAATATCCAACTTTTTTAAATTTAGAAACTAGACCACTTGGCCACACTGAGTCATATGCTGCTTTAATATCTATGCTACTAGAATAAAATATTCCTTACGTTCTCTAGCCAGTATAATTATCATGTTGAAGTTGAAGATCCGTATTAATACTGCTTCTGTGAGGGTAAAAACCATGATGATTTACGTGAAAAATTTTATTTTGAAAGCTGAAATCTAACATTCTATGTAGGATCATTCTTTCTATTAATTTGGCAACTACTGAGGTAAGTGAAATTGGGCGATATGACTCTATTTCCTTGGGATTTTTGTGAGGTTTTATGAATGGTAAAATAATTGCGTGAGTCCAATCTTTTGGAATTTTGCTAGAAGACCAACTGTCATTAAAGGATTTCAGGAGAAGATTTATTGCTTTGATGGGGAATTGGTTGATTGTTTGGAGAGAAATTTTATCATGCCTTGGACTGCTGTTTTTTTTATGAGATATTGCTATTTTTAATTCTTTTAAAAGAATGGTTTATTAATATCTTGGCTATTGTCCGGAATAAAATATTTTGGATACTAATCATTGTTTTGTTTTGCGTAATTTTTTAAAAAACAATTTGCTTGGGATTGTTCGTTTGTTAGTATGATTCCCTTATTTTCAATAATGTTAAATGAAGAATAGTTCGAATTTGTTCTATTTTTGATTATCCGGATTATTTTAAAAAGAATTTTAGGAGGAGATTTTTTCACATGTCTTGTGACAAAAGTTTTCTTTACAGGTTTTGATAGTACGCTTAAGTTTTGCACTTATTTCTTTATATTTTATCCAGTCTTTTTCTTTAAAGTATTTTCTTACTTCCTTAATGAATTTTCTTTTTTTTAATCTTAAATACCCGCATGCTGCTGTCCACCATGGAGCTCTTGAACTGATCTGTTTTATTTCTGATTCCTGAGATAAGATTTGGGCTTTTCTAATTTCTTCTATAATATCTATATTTATATTTTTATTTAAATTTGTCCCAATTTGTTTTTTGTCTAAAATTATTTGTTGTTGAGTTTGTTCTTTTGTAATTAATAATAATAGGGAAATGGTCGCTTCCAAAATTATCGGTACTTGTGGACCACGACATATCATAATTTAAATTTATAGATGATAATGAAAGATCTATAGATGTAAAAATTCCCGATGAATGGAGATAAGTTGGGCTTTTATCGTTTAATAATATTAAGTCATTTTCAAAAATCCAATCAAAAATTTTCTTTCCAGACGCATTTGAATTTTTTGAACCCCATATTTCATGAGATGCGTTGAAATCTCTCAATATCAAACTATGATTATCTATATATGATCCTATTTTTGATAAACTGTCGTCTTTAAAGTTACCCGGTGGGATGTAAATATTAAAAATTGTGATAGGAACTGTATCTATCTGAACTCTGACTATTAAAATTTCTAAGTCTTCGCTAATTTCTGAGAATATTTTTATTGCGCTAATATCTTTGTTTAAAACTATCATTAATCCTCCTCCTCTTCTGATTTCTCTATCGTTTCGGAATATATTCTTATTGGGAATTGTGAAATTATCATTTGGGTGTAGCCAAGTCTCTTGGATTATTAAAATGCTTGCTTTTTGAAAAATTGGCGTGAATAGAATATCTGATCTTTTGTTTTTGATTCCACGTGCGTTGCATTGGATTATATTCATGATTTAAATGGAAAAACTGTGCAATACTACGAATTAGTTTAAATGTTCAAAAAGGAAAGCCGATTAATATTGATTTTTTTTTTTTTTTTGAGAATATAAGAAAATTTGTATATTTATCTAAATTTTTTTATTTTGTTCTACTATACTTTCTAAATTATTTTCTCTCTTTTCTGATATGTTCTTCAGTCTTTTTGATTTTTCATTTATTTTTCTATTGATTCGAAAGTCGTCATCTTGTGAAACTGTTATATTGGATGCAATTTTTTTTAACGAACATTCTATTGTGTTCATCAAGGATGAAAATTTTAAATTTATTTGAGTTACCATCGCATTTAGTTCTGCCGTAAAACGTTGTACAATTTGTTCTAATTTCTTTTCAAATATGTTATTTTCGTCCAATTTTAATTTTAATTCTTGAAACTTTTTTTCTAGAGTTTCTATCTTCTCAGTTTGCTTATTATAAGTTATGGCCGAGAATGAGGTTTTTTTTCTTTATAGAGCTTTTCGACTGCTTCGTTTCTCGAGATTTGTTGCTTATTTTTAATTTTTAAGATTTCGACTTCCTCTTGATATTTTTTACAACTTTTATCGTTAGCTTCATGCTTTTCTTCACAACAGCTACATTCTTTTGTATTTATTTCTTTACACTCGTTTTCAGAGTGGTTTAGTGAGCATACATGGCATTTAATTGAGCTTCTACAATATTTATTTATATGACCAAATTTCCAACATTTAGTGCATTGTTTAGGTTTTTCGAAAAAAAGGCTAGTTCTAAACATTTCAAACCCTATTGATACTCTTTCGGGGATCGTACATCCTATTTGGGTTACTTTAATTGTTTTGATAGGTTTGAATCCAGATTCTGTTTTTTTAGTGAACCGTTGAATGTCCAAGATTGCGTAATTGTTATTTTCTAGTTCCGATTTTATGTCATCTATTGTGTATTCCGTGTCAATTCCCTGCAAAATGTAACTACTACTTAGGTCAATAAAGGATAATCTAGAACTTATTTTAAAACCATTAATTTCTTTAATTTTTAATGCTTCTTTGGCGGTCACGCAGCTATTTGTTTTGATTATGATTTCTGAATGTCTTGTTTTGCTTATACTCTGAATACATTTCTTAATTGTGAAAGCTTTCATAATTATTTCTTTTAATTTAAGTGGATTACTACTCTGAAAGTTATTTTCCGATTTTAAGAAAATTGAAATACTTGGACTCGTATTTAAATCCAACCTTTCCTCAAACCTGGCCAACAATTCCATATCAGTTAAATTGCATTCATATTTATTTAATTCTAAATCAGTACTTGTAGTCTCCACCTCCATTTTATTTTCTGGGTGTGAAAAATCACCCATTTTTTCTACCCTACTCCAACACTCTATTTTGAATTAATACACTAACTTGTGTAAGTTCTAAAATTAAGAAAAATTTCTCTAAAGTTAAATGAAAAGTTATACTAAATAACTTTCAAAAAAAGAAAAAAAAACCTAATGAGAAACGATCTCACCAAATCAGATCCACTTGAAATCACTCAACAACTCTCTTCCGGTTCGGTTCTCCACTAACGTTTTTTTTAACAAAATACAGTTATGTTCACAGTTAACAAGATATATTATTAACACAGATAAAAAGTAAAAATACAAAAACTGAAATATAAATTATGAGAATAATTTTAAAAATTAACAATAATTAAATGCATTTGAAAGCTTACCATTTATTATTTAAGTTTAACATTTATCATTTATTCTGATAGAATTAATTTAGTTTTGCTAAAAACATGCCAATAACATTCAACTGATTTCTGAAAGTAGCTTGACAGGTGCAGCCATCTAGCGGCGAAAAATTGAATTATTTTTATCCTAACATGTTAAAATCCAGGTCTTCGAAACATAATTTTTTTCTCGTTCCGGTTCAACTAAAAAAGTATATATCGGTTTAGTTCCGGTTTTCATTCGAACAAAAATAACGATTTTTGATTCAGTTCTGACTGAATAATTTCATTTTATGTATATTCTTATTTGTACTAAAAATATACACTATCATGTGCAAAAAATATAATTCTATCAAAATTTATATAGAAGATTTTATTTATTTTTTATTGGTACGCTACGAGATATTTTCCTTAAGAAATCATCAACATTCCTTTTACGTATTTAAATTACGTTTTAAATTAATCATACAGCACCAAGAAACAAACTAAGCAGTCATTTATTCCAATAAAATTCTTTTTATTAATCGAACAGCAAAAATCAAAACATTGTTTACATTTTATCTTGTTGAGTAGTTCACATACTACTACTACTACGTCAAACGATTATGGATTATTTATTTTTATTGTAGATGTAGCAACTTCCAGTTCATTCAACTGAACTAAATCTACCTTATACAAGTAGTTTCATGCGAAAATGAAACAGAAAAATACTAGTGAACATCAAAACAGGAACTCGAGAAGTAATGTACGTGTAATGATGATAATTATATGGTTGACGCTAAATTAGAAAATATTGAGAAGTTGGTTGCAGTAACAAAATGACTGAAGGTATATCGAACCGAGAAAAACCGATATTTTTTTTCGGTTCAGTTCTGGTTTTCGTTCAGACAAAAAAAAACCCAATTCTTTCCGGTTTTTGGTTCAATTCGGGTTCGAAGCCCTGTTAAAATCTCCAACTGAGACTCAAGTAGTCTTCCCTCTTTGCTTTTGTGTCGTAATTGGTCTGTAACCACAATTCAATTAAAATTATTAAAAAAATTAAGATCAATATCTGATATTTCAGTAACTAGTTTTTCCCAACAAAGGACGCTGATTGTAGTCGTTTTGATCCCAGGCGCTAAAGTTTGGACTAGATAAAGTTTATTCGTTACTGCAGCAATGAGAATGCAACTAAGAAATACTTGACAGAAGAAGTCGATTCTTCAAACGCATACTTTTTAAAATAAATCAAAGATAATAAAAAAATAGTAACAAAATATTTAAACATAACACTTTATTTTTAAATTTTAACTGAATATTTATTAAAAGACATGAATCAATGCGTTTAGATTTGTAGTGAAGTTGCTTGAGGAAATGCTTGATTTCGAATGAAGTTTCAAAAAGAATTCACCCATCCTAGTGTTTTGTAATTATGTATACCAACGTGTTAATTTCCCATTTCGTCTTTCAATACAGAAATTAGTCTCGGCTTATCGTGGTTTCGTTTTTACCGCAATTGAAATTGTCTTCATCTCTTATCAGCTTTTTCCTGATAACAGAAAGGTGAAAGGTCGGAGAAAGAATAGAAAACAGTCCAAACGATCTACAGTCTACGCCCTCTGATATCGAATGATAAATTACAGCATTTGTTGGCAGGGAAACATTTTTACTACATCAGAAGCTTTTTTCTGAAAGTTGGTTACCCGACTTTCTTTAGCAAATTAGAATGAGATAGAAGAAACTGAATCTTGGATAGCCAGATTATCAGTGAAAAGAAATGTTTTAGTTTCGCGTGGGTTAAAATGTTAGTGTTTTTTTGGCAGAAGATAGGTGAAAAGATTTTGAGTCCAACGTTCATTGCGGATACTATTATTGTTGTTGTTGCCTTGTCCGTGCAGTGAAATCAAATGGCGCCGAAGGCGTCCAAACCGGCGCTTGCTATGTGAACAACCTTTGGCGAATAAGCAGTTGAAGGTCCTTAGGGTTTATGTCTATGTTGTGAAGTTTAGCCAATATAGAAGGACAATTAAAAATATGCTTAGGAGAAATCGGACACTATTGAGAGAAGCAAATGGAAATTGATGCTATATTGTTGAAACAAGTAATATGAACAAAAAAAATTAAGTCTATTCCTACTTATAGGTCATCAAAGAAAAATTTATATATATATATTTTGGTTATTTTTTATTAAATAATTACAATTAATATAAATATGTATATGACTTAATCACAATATTAAGTGGGAAATTAGAAAGCGATTTTCCTTTTTATATATGGTGTTGAACTATTACATTTTTGTTTGTGTTACTATTTATTCATCCATAAAAATCCCATTATCAGAAATTAGACCATCGTAAGTAGGATTCGAGCCTCCGACCTTTGGATTAGAAGTCCAACGCGCTATCCATTGTACTATAGGGACACAACGAGCGTTATACGCAGGATTTAAGCGTAAATACTACTTACATCTATATATTTACGTGCACACTTTAATGTTCTGACATCTAGATCAGGGATGTCAATCTTATAGGCCGACTTGTGCCAAATAAACAAGGTTTAACTTATGGTGGGCCGCAAAGAAAGTCAAAACATTCGTCTGTGACAGTTGATATCTCTTCTCTGCTATTATCTTTCGTATTCTGGGAGAAATTTTTTTATATTATATTATTATTGTGTGACAATGTATTGACCTAGTCGCAAAAATGCAGGTTGCGTGTCGCCAGTCTTATCTAGATAAATCGTCTCTTCTATTTACTTTTCTGTTTCCCTTTTTTAATTAGTCCTCATCTTTTATCAGCTTTCACCAGATACAGGAAAGCATGCCTATGAACAAGAGATTGAAGAAAGAATTGAAACCTTTACAACTGAGAGATATGAAACCCATGACCTCATGCTAAATCAGAACTCCCCTTCTGATATCGAATGATAACGCTTTGAATGATTTTCTATGAAAACTGATTTCTAGATTTTCAGTCAGTTTCATCAAAAGATGAGTGTGAGACAGAAGGAACTAATTATGGCAAATTACAGAATCAATGAAAGGAAATGTTTTAGTTTCACGTGGGCCATAGAAAATTTCAGCTTTTGTTGGCAGAACAATGGTGAAGATATTTCAAGTCCATCGTTCATAGTGGACACAATTGAAAGGAGCAAGTGGAAATTGGTGTTACGTCCTAATCAAAAATTGAGTGAAACAAATTGTTTAATAATCTGTTTCCTCATAAGAGAGGAGGACAGTAAAGGACCGACCTATTTGACAATATTATTTGAAGTCGCTTTCCTTAATGATGACGGTTCAGTTCTTAAATCCAATGGTATTTATGTTTATTCCTTTACAAGAGATACAAGTCGCGGCTTTTCAGAAATCTTTGAAAAAGAATTACTTCGATCACAAAAAAAACAGTTTCTTCCTAATGATATTCTAACTGTTCGCTGCAGGATTTGGAAGAAATCTGAATAAATCACAGAGGAGAGCCATTATTTCGCTCGGACTCGAATAGGAGTGGAACGGAGGTTATTTGTCTGGTCAATACCAAAATTCAGCACCTTTCAAGAAAGCTACTTTAATATCAAATCCATTTCGAAGGATGAACCCGCTATGAGTTTGAAACTCCATCTGCAAAGCGGAATCTTTAATGACTTACAGATCTTCCTTGAAGATAGGAGGTTAAAATGTTCAGTCTTTCATTTTCATTTGTTAGATGCTTCTGGAAATAGAGCAGAATATTTTAAACAAAAAATTATATTTGCAGAACACGAAGAAGACAAATTATATCCATCATTCATTTCAAGGGAAATGTTGATGAAGGACGAAGAGTTATATCTCCCGGAAGACGTTCTGACACTGCATTGCGAGTGCTCTTTTACTACTGGAATTGTGTCAGAAGAAATAGAAAAGATTTGCCAAGGGATGCAGGATGCTTCGTTGATGCAGGAAGAAAACTCGACTTGTGAGGATTTGGAATCCAGAAATACATCTCTCGATTTGACAAAAATTCTGAAAGAAAATCTAGAATATTTATACAAAGAGAATTTGCTTTGTGACGCGAAACTGAAGACGAAAACTGGATCTTTCCCTGTCCATAAAAACATCCTCAGTGCTCGTTCTCCAGTATTTAAGGCAATGTTCACCAACGACATGAGAGAAAGAAACAATGAATGTGTGGACATCGAAGATTTGGATGATGATACTGTCCAAAGAATGCTGCTGTACGTGTACACGGCCACGCTGCCGGATTTCCAGTGGGACATTGCCTGCGATCTGTACGCTGCCGCCGACAAGTACGAGATTCTCTGTTTGAAGAGTGAGTGCTCTTCCTTCTTGAAAGATAACCTATCCCCCTACAATGCTTGCGGTCTTTTGATTCTCGCGGATATGCATCAAGACAAAGATCTGAAATCAAGAACTGAGGAATTTATTTTGAATGATGAAGTAATTTTTGATACCAATGATTGGAAAGTCTTGATGAAAACAAATCTACCGTTAGCTGCAGATTTAATGTATCTAAAGTTGAAAAAATAGGTACAGTTATTATGTTTATTATTTGAAATAATGGATTAAGTTTTTATAAAAGATCTTTTTAATGTTTATTGTAATTTTTTTTCGCATTTGATATCATCTTTCGATGTATGAAAATTAATCTACTAACCTAACTCAGTTTGAGGCAACCAAACTAATCAGCAAATTTAGAATATGCACTCAAGCAAAATGTCTTTTTTTCTTTCATTTCCTGTTTTCTATTAAACTCAACACTATTTTTGATAATTAAGATAGAAATTTTTCAATTATTTAAATTTTTAAAATTACATAAAAGTTAAATAAAAAAAAGCCAAACTCAAGTATAAGATCGGAAACACAGAGAAAATCCGCCAAGGTAAGGATTATTGCCAAGATAAAAATTTCTTAGACTTTGCTTTAAGGCACTACTTCTCAAAATCTTATAATTTCCAACCCAATATTCACAATTAAATATAATTTTCACATGTAAAAAATAAATTCAAGTAATGGTGAAAGCAACTTTGACAGACACAATATTTTAAAATAGAGTAATACCCCCGAACTTACGCGATGGGGGGGGGAGGGGCTGAGTAAGTAGAATTCCAAGTAAAACGGGGTATAATCTATACAAATAAATAAAATTGAAGTGTCTGTTTGTAATTTCAAATTAGCAGCTTTTTACTAAAGGCATATACGGTACTTATATCAAAAAATCAACTTTTAAAATTTTTGTCTGTCTGTCTGTTCCGGCTAATCTCGGGAACTTCTAGTCCGATTTTAAAAATTCTTTCACCAATGGAAAGCTACATTATCAGCGAGTAACATAAGATATATTTTATCTCCATATTCCTACAGGAACGGGAACTATGCGGGTAAAACGTTGACGTTGCTTACTCCCCGCCAAGTTGGCACAAAATTATGCATTTGCTCAACAATGGAAATTTTAATAAATATTTTCCCACATTTGTAACAAATAACTGAAACATAGTGTTATTTAGCATCTTTACAAAAAGCAATTTTTTAAATGGTTTTTTATGGTTATTATTTACGGTACGTTTGCTAAATGTCAAACTCAAACTTTGAGAAATATCGCCAAGTTGGCTAAGAATTTCTCTATTCCGACAATCCCAGATATTTAATGCAAATTTTCTCCCACTTTTTAAAGAGGGAAACGAAGCAAAGTTTTAGCGAATTGCGCGCGCGTGATATTGAAAATTCTATGGTAATATTAACTGACAGTCTCATAAAAAGTTTTAATTACTTAAGTAGTTTTGATTAGTTTGAATTTTTTTAATTTAATTATACAATATTCATATTTTGCACAAAATTTTTCACTTATACTGAACCTAGATATTTTACATGGAGGTATTACTTTGAAGATATACTATAGAGGCATCCATACAATATCACTCACCGAATAAAATTAGGGAGCTTTAAGCAAAACATATTTCATCTTCGGTCTTTCTAATCCTCAAACCTTTTGGAATTAGTACAAAGACTACATGGCGGAAGATGTTTTGGGACGAAAAACAACCAAATATGCCTTTCAATGATCACATCTGCAACGAAACGCAATAAAGGTTTTCAGAATGCCTAGGAAGAACCTACATGATTTTAGAATGATTAGCCCTAGACGCGTCGATGGAAATGGCTTCGATAATGAAATTACTTTAGAATTAAACTACGATTTTATAGTATTGCAACATAAAGTAACAGAATTTACTCCCTAATTAACTCTCCAGAACAAAGTCACGTTTTCCAACAAGTGTTACGCAAAGTAGAATCCATCAGTGGTGCACTCTTTTTTCTCCAAGCCCCTGGAGGAACAGGAAAAACATTTTTGCTAAACTTATTACTAATGACCATCAGAAAACCCCAGAAGATAGCAGTTGCTATGGCTTCTTCTGGTACAGCCGCGATTTTACTGACCAACGGTCGTACTGCACATTCCGTTTTAAAATTATTGCTTAATCTGGTATTTGAAGATTCACTCATCTGAAATTTCATAAAAAATAGCTCTCAAGGCTGGATGCTTCCACAATGTAAGCTTTTAGTGTGGGATGAAAGTACGATATCTCATAAGAAAGCTATAGAAGCGTTAAATCGGACTCTTCGGGATTTACGAGATAGTACAGATATTATAGGAGGAATAGTAGCTTTATTATATATTGGCTGGTGAATTCAAGCTTATGGGGAAAATTTGAAAAATTCAGTCTGAAAACGAATATGAGAGTGCATCTTCATAATGACGTAGATTCGGAACATTATGCAGAGACGCAATTGAAAATCGGTTATGGATGTTTGTACGCAAATACTGGAGGTTATATTTTACTTTCAGAACATTTTGTAATGCAGAAGAAAATGATGTAAATTTTATTGCTCACAAATTTACCCGGGCTTGCAACAAAATTTAAATTGGGATCAGTGGTTGCGCACAAGTTCAATATTGGCACCTAACAATGACATTGTCCATAAAATCAACATTGAAAATTTAAACGACGTGCGGGGAGGGGGGGAATTGAAGAAATATTTATCAATGAATACAATCATTGATAAAGAACAAAGTACATCATATCCCACGGAGTTCTTAAATTCACTTGAACTTTCGAGTGTACCCTCACATAAACTTCAATTAAAACTAAATGTACAAGTTATGCAGAATCTCGATGCTCCTCGACTATGAAAAGGAACGAGGCTTTGGATCACAAAACTGATGCAGAACATACTTGGTGCCAATATTTTAACATATGTCATGAAAAGGGATAGTGTTATCATACCTCGAATTCCAAATATCCCCACTGACCTACCATTTCAATTCAAACAAGTTCAATTTCCAGTTTTACTGTTGCTATTAACAAACCTAACATTTCAGGTAGCAGGGGTGCATTTGAAAAAGCAATGTTTTTCCAATGTTTTTCCCATATGTAGCCTGATCGGTGTGCAATGCCCAAATCTTCGCATATTTGCAACTGACGGAAGAACATATAACATGGTATACAGTAGCATCTTAGAATAATATTCTGTTTTGAGTTCTTTTAAAGAAGAATTATATATTAAACGGAGATACTTTCCATTTTTAAAAATATTAATAGTTTTAAGTTATTAAATTTTTGTTAATTATAATAATAAATTACGTTTTCAGTTTTTTTAAACTAAGCTCAATTTTAGACATTTTAAATTTTATTGGTTCCAGTCAAGCAATAAAAGAAATTACCATATTATGTTATTTACTTTCCAATGATAATGATTACGACTTTGAGAGTTATTTAAAGACATCAACGCGAGCGGAGCCGCGGGTAAAAGTTAGTTTATCATGTAAATACATATAAATTATATTTAGTTGTGGCCAGAGATGGAAGAAAATAATAATTTAGAAAAAAAATTTTCAATAAAATCTTAGATAACTCAAAAACAAAATCGTAAACCAAAGTTGTTTTGATGTAGAAAGTTTCTTAAAATGTAACAAGCTGTATGCCGGCTCAAATATTTTTTCTTTTTTTTCAAAATCAAATTTTCTTCACAGCAAACTAATATATTTTTTATTCCTTGTTTTGTTGAAAAAATACGCTCTTCGTTGGAGTCTGTATTTTCTAAAATTTGTAACCTTTTTCAATTAAACTGAGGCCTTCTGTCCAATTCCCAACCGTCATCCGATCTTCTGATTGAACTGGGTCTACAGACCCAAGTTCTTCAATGTCTTGCTCTTTCTCAGGGCCGTTTTTAACCTCTCCGGCATTTTAGGCACTTCAAATTGTTTCGTCCCTATTTTCAGAGCACCCCACTTCTTCAGGTCTTACATTGCCAGTTTTTACTTCGGGAGGAATTTTCCCTTACACTTTCCTGCTGTTTTCCCTTTCTTTGTTTTGGATCTTTGAAGAGTCTTTCCATTATCTACCACCTATGCACCCGCTATATCTCTGACGGGAAGCCGTAAAAAAAGGATAGTGGCAACTCTTGTTCAATTCTTTCCTTGCGGCATCACGGACCACCCATCCACCCTTTTTTAAATTAGTATAGTAAATTAATGAAATTGTCTGCAATTACAGTGTGGTGTGCATTATTTTATGAACTGTTTTTTCAATTTGTTAAATATCATATTTTTTATTCGTTTGTTGTTTTACTATCCTTTACTTTTAGATATCCTTATTTTTTGTTGAGTCATTGTACAACAAAGGTTTTTTTCGAGGTTTGATTATTGTAAAATCATTAATGACATCATTGTAATCAATTTCCATTGTACTATCCTTTTTAGTGCATAGCAACCTCAAACTGTTAACCTTTCTTTTTCCATAGAAAATCTTATTTCAGTCTTTACTCTCTAACGGACAAAAATGCTTCTCTTATGATTCACTAGGCTGTGGTACGTTAGCTATAATTTTAATTTTTTTCTTTTTCCGCCCTTAATTTTTTGTGCCCCCAAATTTTCTGCGCCCTAGGCATGTGCCTAGGGTGTCTAAGTGGAAAAGCAGTCCTGCTCTTGCTCATGTATTTCTATGAGCTCAACAATTGTCAGCTCCTGACTGTGAGAATCTCCAGCAGTTCTTGAACAACATCACCATCCATTTCTAAATTTATTTACAAAATCAACAATTTCTTCGATCACATTACCAATTTCATTAATCACATTACCAATTTCATCAATCACATTACCAATTTCATTAATCAACATTACCAATTTCATCAATCACATTACCAATTCCATCAATCACATTACCAATATCCTCAATCTCATTACCAATTTCATCAATCACTACCAATTCCATCAATCACATTACCAATTTCCTCAATCTCATTACTAATTTCATCAATCACATTACCAATTTCCTCGATCTCATTACTAATTTCATCAATCACATTACCAATTTCCTCAATCTCATAACCAATTTCATCAATCACATTACCAATTTCATCAATCACATTACCAATTTCATCAATCACATTACCAATTTCCTCAATCTCATTACCAATTTCATCAATCTCTGACACTAATTCCATCTTAGTTTCAGTGATGACAAAAAAAAGGAAAGAAAAAGATTTGATGAGATTTGAAAGTCGGGGTAGCGGAAGTCGAGGTATTACTGTATGTACTTTTATTTATATTGTAAGTTTTGTATAGAAGCTATTAAATATTTAGACGTAATTGAAAAATAACCATTTATTCACATTCAATAGTTAGTAGAGCCTCCAAGAGAAGCAAATACAACCATAATTTTCCTGCTTTCTATACAAGTCCTTGTACGACAGCTAATGACCAGATTTATTAATAGACAAAGGAAGAATAAATAACCATTAGTGGCGTACCTATGTATCCAAAAGACTTGGTGCAAAAACAAAATGAGGGCCCTGTCTTGGTTGGGTTTTTTCAAGTAAAAAGGTAAAAATATATGAATATTTTAAAAATACAAAGATACTTTATCATCAGTTTTCATCGTGCTCTGTAGAACAAAAGAAAGCAAAGCGTCATACTACCTACATGTACGTATATGAGTTTTCTTGTGTGAGCTTTAGTGATCGCTCAGATTCGATTTTACACCACGACATACCTCTTCCAGAACAGCTGTGAAGAGTTTAGGAACTGTCGGAACAGGGAGATGAGAAGTAACGTAATAAAAATTAAAAAATTAAAACAAGATCACAAGTTATAACATACGTATTAGAAAATAAAATGATTTAGGTAAAATAAAAGGTTCATTACTGTTAAGAATAGTTGACTCCTTTCGCCGTCCAGAGATGGCGCCACGAACTTAACTTCGTTTTCCGGAAACCGATGTGATTTCGGCGGGAAAACGACATTCTATTCGGATGATTCGGTTGTAATGGTCGTCATTCTTGTGATTATGTGTTGTGAAATGTTTTTTCTTTTATCGTACATGTAAAGGCATGAGTGTGTGTGTGAAGCAAATATATACATGAAAAGTCGACTTGTGAAATCATTGATCATTGGTTTGATTCAGTAATAATCTTCATTTATATATCTTTCATTCAGATTTCGAAATACTTCCACAGTGTTCCTACGCCTAGCATGAAAAATGGCGGTAAGTCAAAATCCGTTCGTTATACAATTCATAATTGCATTCTACATCAAACTCAAAATCTAAAGTCTCATTCTCATTCATAACATGTGGTCCGTCGAATCGCGGAGTTATTGATGTGATTTATTCTTTGTTATTTTAATTATTCGTTTCATACTCGATATTCTTATTCTAGTGCATTTATTCTGATGCGGAGTTATTGATGTGATTTATTCTTTGTTATTTTAATTATTCGTTTCATACTCGATATTCTTATTCTAGTGCATTTATTCTGATACGAATTCTTGAAGTATTCTTATACATTCTGATTGATATTATTTATTATTTGATTCTAGACTTATTCTTTTGTTCTATTTTGTATAAATATTTTTTGATAGTTGTGTATTTGCATTGTGTAGGCATTTGTTATTATTGGTATAGTTGTGTATTTTGTGTAGAATTTTAAAATTTCATTCATAAATCATGGCTCCAAAACAGTCGAAAAATAGTGGTAAATTTGATTTAATTATAAAAGAATTAAAAGTTTTTGAAAGTAGAATAAATAAATGCGATGATAATAAATCACGCATACGTGTTTTAAAAACCCAAGTGTTGCAATATGAAACTAGATTAACTGAAATATTCGGTGAATTGTCAACGCATGAAAGTGATGAATCATTTGACATTTATATGAAATATAAAGATATATTATTCAATTGGGTTGTTGACCTTGAACAAAAATCTGAGTTTGAGGAAGTAAAAAATAGTATTCATATAAAATCTTCAGTAGTTAATTTACCAAAACTTGAAGTTCCGCATTTTTATGGAAATTGCGAGAACTGGATTTCATTCAAAGAGCTATTTAAGTCTTCTATTCTAGATAACAAATCAATAAGTGATCTTGAAAAATTGCAATATCTGCAGGCTTCTGTTCGCGGGGATGCAGCCAAATTAATTCGGGGTTTTGCAATTACTGTGGACAATCTTAAGAACTGTTGGGATATACTGTGCAGTCGGTATGAAAACAAACGACAATTAGCTCTTAGCCAAATAAATAAGCTATTTAGTATTAAGATATCCAGGGCAAATACTTCAAAATTGCTTTTGGAAATAATAGATATTTGCAATGAAGTCATTCGAAATTTAAAAACTTTAGATTTAGATACAAATTCATTAACAGAGTTGATCATAATAAATTTTCTCATTTCAAAAGTGGATGCATGTATTAGGCAACGGTGGGAATTATCTTTGGAAAATAATAAAATTCCCACTCTTGAGGAATTTAGAGTTTTCATTGAAAGAGAAGCTCGTGGTCTGAATGAGTTAAACTTTGTAAAACCTGACATTAAGAAAGGTAATGTTAAACCATTATATTCATTTAACAAATCAAATGTAAATACTACTGTTGTCAAATGTAACCAAGTAAAATCAGGGGTAAAATTAGATGTTGGTCAAAGTAACAATTGCATTCTATGTTGTCAAAGCCATGCCTTATTCAAATGTCCAACTTTTAATTCTATGAATGTAAATGAAAGATGGCAAGTGGTACGGAACAATAATTTATGTACCAATTGTTTGAGGAGTAACCACAGGCTTGACACATGTAGAATAGGATTCTCTTGTAAAAACTGTTCTGAAAGACACCATACATTATTACACAGATATTCAGCCAGTCCTTCAGCAGATACTCGAGCAAATTCTGCTGTGACAGTGTCTAACAATTGCACACAATTGACAGAAGGTCACGTATTGTTGTCCACAGCATTAATAAATGTTAAATCTAAACATGGTCAACAAATAACTTGCCGTGCTTTGATAGACAATGCTTCTCAAAATTCTTTAATTTCCAAGCAATGTGCTGATCGCTTAAAATTGCCATTAAAACACACCAATCATAGATTAGTAGGTGTAAATGAAACATTTGCTGAAACTTCGTTATATTCGACAAACTTGGAATTTTTTTCTTGTGTTTCCTCTGATAAATTTCAAGTAAAAGCTTTGTTAGTCTCGAAAGTCACTTCAGCTATGCCAAACTTTCCAATTAAATATCATGAGTGGCCTCATATCAAAGATCTAACTCTTGCTGATCCAACGTTTTATATTGAAAATGAAATAGACATTCTTCTAGGTGCTGATGTTTTTATGACAATAATTTCAGGGACTCCTATAATGGGACCCAAAGGTACCCCATCAGCATTGCCAACAAAATTAGGTCATTTATTGTCAGGTACCATAAATACACCATATAATCAGAATTCGTCCCTAATCTGTCACACCCTTTTAAACATAGACCATTCTTTGAAACAATTTTGGGAACTTGAATCTGTTCCTAAGGAAATTCCGTCAAAGGATGAGGATGAGCTATGTGAGTCTATATTCGTAAATTCTCATATTCGTAATGCTGATGGTAGATATATTCTAAAACTGCCATTTAGAGATGATTCAAGTCTTGGAGATAGTAAGGAGGGTGGATTAAAACGATTCTATTCTCTTGAAAGAAAACTTCACTCTAATAATCAATTAAAGGAACAATACACAGAATTTATGGAGGAATACCAAAACCTTGGTCACATGACGCCTCTCGCATCAGATGTAAAATCTCCACATTATTTCTTACCACATCATGGTGTGATTAATGATAATAGTTCCACAACCAAATTAAGGGTGGTGTTTGACGGCTCATTCAAAAGTACAAATGGAAATTCTTTGAATGACATTCTGCTGACTGGTAAAAAACTACAGTCAGACATTTTTCTAACTTTACTTAAATTCAGATTCTTCCCAATTGCCTTTTCTGCTGACATTGCAAAAATGTATAGACAGATATTAATATCACAAGATGATGTATGCTTTCAACAAATATTTTGGAGGAAGTCTCCAGAGGAACCATTAGGGATTTTCAAATTAAATACAGTTACCTATGGTACATCTTGTGCCCCATTTCTTGCCATCCGAACTTTGAAACAATTATGTGAGGATGAAAAACATCGTTTTCCACAGGCAGCTAAGCTCGCAAAAGATCATTTCTATGTTGACGATTTGTTAGCCGGTGCTGACTCGTTGGACTCGGCTAGGAAAATTGTTCACGAACTGCAAAATTTAATGTCAGCCGGTGGATTTGAGCTGCGAAAATGGTCATGCACTCATCCAGAGGTTTTGTCAGACTTACCAAACAGTCTAAAGACAAATATTTCCTCACATTCATTTGATGATGAGTCCACCCAGAAAATTCTTGGCTTATTCTGGGATCTAAACGAGGATGCCTTTAAAGTAAGAGCAGTCTTACCAGACCAGGTATCCACAAAGAGACAGATGCTATCAATCATCGCACGCATCTTTGATCCTCTGGGGTTTGTCTCTCCCTCAACTATAATTTTAAAGATTATTCTTCAAGACCTGTGGAAGGCAGGGCTTGACTGGGATGATGAGATATCATCAGACATTCTTAATAGATGGAATCGGTTTCAAGCAGAAATTTCATGCCTCAAACAAATAAAAGTTCCCAGATATGTTCAAACACAAAATGCTAAACACTGTGAAATTCATGGGTTCTGTGACGCCTCCTCAAAGGCATATTCAGCCGTAATATACTTACGTGTTGTTTCTGATTCGCCACACTTATTCTTAATGGTTTCAAAAACTCGTGTGGCACCTGTACAAACAATATCATTACCTAAATTAGAGCTTTGTGGTGCTCTGCTTCTGGCTGAACTTCTAGATACATTTAAGAGATCTCTTAACATCACTCACGATACTTATTTATGGTGTGACTCAACAATTACACTGAGTTGGATAAATAATCCACCTGTAAAAGGAAATCAATTTGTGCAACACAGGGTTGGGAAAATTCATACACTAACCTCAAAAGAATCTTGGCATCACATTCCGGGAAAATTAAACCCGGCAGATTGGGCAACAAGAGGCCTCTACCCGAAACAACTTCTTGAAAATTCAGAGTGGGTAACTGGTCCAAAATTGGCTTCATTGGCCATCCTTCTTCCAATTCATTTCTTCCTTTCTCTGAACAGCCAGTTCCACTTATTCTTATTGATCAGTCTGAATCATTAAGTGACTCTGTTGTTCTTTCAACTGGTGTTGATAATTCTCTTAGTTTCTTGGATAAGTTTTCCTCATACATGAAAGTAATTAGGACTGTTGCATGGATATTCAGATTCTACCATAATTCCAAATCAGTGTCCAAAGTTACTGGGCCTTTATATACACATGAGTTAGAAACCTCAATCAAAAAGGTAGTCAAATTGTTACAAAATGGAGAATACCATACAGAACTTAATCTTTTGAAATGTATATATATATATATATAACAAGCCTCTTCCCAAATCTAGCAACCTTCAGTCTTTGAATATATTCCTTGACTCTGAGGGAATTCTTCGTGTCGGAGGACGTCTTCGTCTCCAACAAACTCTTAAATTTGAACAAAAGCATCCTATGCTCATCCCAAAAAACATTCACTTTACAAGTCTAATCATTAGACATTTTCATAGGGTCAATTTCCATGCTGGGCAGGAACTAGTCTTATCCCTCATTCGTCAGCAGTTTTGGATACCTAATGGTAAATCAGCTGTCAGAAAAGAACTACACAACTGCGTAGACTGTTTTAAGCTTGTGGCGAAGCCTGTCTCTCAAATGATGGGTGATCTACCCATCGAACGAATCACCCCTTGTCGTGCTTTTGAAAAAGTAGGCATTGACTTTGCTGGACCTATCACGACAAAGTGCCAACATACTCGCAAGGCCAGCAACTTCAAATCTTACATCTGCCTCTTCATCTGCATGTGTACTAAAGCAGTGCACCTTGAACTCATATCTTCGCTATCAGCAGCAGCATTTTTGTCAGCACTGCGTCGATTTGTGCCACGCCGTGGCTATCCATCAGACATTTATTCTGACAACGGTACAAATTTCGTTGGTGCTTCAGCTTACTTGAAGGACTTGTTTAAATTACTTCACAACTCTAATGTCCAGGACTATTCGTCAAGCAAAAACATTCAGTGGCACTTCATTCCTCCATATGCCCCGAATTTCGGAGGTGTGTGGGAAGCCTCAGTCAAACTCACAAAGCATCATTTGCTCAAAACCTTAAAGGCGGCTGTGCTGAACTTTGAAGAGTTAGCTACAATCCTGTGCCAAATCGAGGCGTGCATAAATTCACGTCCTCTTTATCCGCTATCATCAGACCCTAAGGATCTCCAGGTGTTAACACCCGGACACTTTCTTATCGGGTGTCCCTTGCTTGAACTCCCTGATCACAGTCTGACTAACCAATCCTTGAGTCTTCATTCTAGGTGGTCTCTTCTGATGCAGTTGAAAAAGATGTTCTGGTCTCGCTGGCAGCTCTCCTACCTCAACACCTTGCAGTCCCGAACCAAATGGATGCAGGGCCAGAAAGACTTCACGGTAGGATCCCTCGTCCTAATCAAGAATCCAGCCTCTTTCAGCACCAGGTGGACTCCCGGAAGGATTGTGGCCACACATCCTGGAGCTGACGGAATATGCCGTGTCGTCACTATCCAGACTTCACGTGGAGTCATGACAAGACCAGTCTCTCAAGTTGCAGTCTTGCCCCTACCACCATCGACTACATCTTCCCGCCCCCCGGAGGATGTTAAGAATAGTTGACTCCTTTCGCCGTCCAGAGATGGCGCCACGAACTTAACTTCGTTTTCCGGAAACCGATGTGATTTCGGCGGGAAAACGACATTCTATTCGGATGATTCGGTTGTAATGGTCGTCATTCTTGTGATTATGTGTTGTGAAATGTTTTTTCTTTTATCGTACATGTAAAGGCATGAGTGTGTGTGTGAAGCAAATATATACATGAAAAGTCGACTTGTGAAATCATTGATCATTGGTTTGATTCAGTAATAATCTTCATTTATATATCTTTCATTCAGATTTCGAAATACTTCCACAGTGTTCCTACGCCTAGCATGAAAAATGGCGGTAAGTCAAAATCCGTTCGTTATACAATTCATAATTGCATTCTACATCAAACTCAAAATCTAAAGTCTCATTCTCATTCATAACAATTACAGTAGAACATCGTTCATCCGGAGCGTCAAATATCCGAACCAAAGTCCGGATCCGTTTCCGAACAGTGCAATGCTCAACAGTAGTTTCCTGTGAGGCCAAACGGAACGAGAAAACCCAAAGTGAGGGAAATTTGATGGATTTCAGCTGTGTGTGATTTGGTAAACATCTGCTCGGAATATTAGGTCAATTTGTTTCCAAGGGAAGGGGTGTATACATGCTCTTTTGTTGATGTAGCAACCTGGATGACATGCGATGCAGAAGACTGTGGATTTCAAATGCTAATTGATGACGAGATTGTGACTTCCGTGCAAGAAGAATCTGACCCCTTCGACGCTGAAACGGATGAACACGAGGACAACAACAACGAAAGTAGCAAATGCTGACGCGTTTCTGCGTTAGAGACAGCTAAGGAGTGGTGCGAAAAACAATCAGACTATTGACCTACTCAACTACTGCCACTCAAGATAATCAGAAACCTTGCAGCGAAAAAACGAAAGTGTACAATGTTACAGCGAAAAATAAGTGATTATTTTCCACAATCAAGGTAAAATTGCGACATTTTGCACCTATTTTGCTTTCTCTTCAAGCATGTTTCCCACATGTGATGATTTTCAATATTCGTATTGTGTCCAGTATCATATACTGCATGAATCGCATTCGGTTATCCGAACAATCGCGTGGTAATTGGGAACGGTGTCCGGTCCCAATTCACTCGGATAAACAACGTTCTACTATATATACAGATCGGACTTGCCTACTAACAACGGAAAGATTTTTAAGGGGAAAAATTCCTCACAAATTCTAAATTATTTTCAACTGAGTTGCTATGATTATAGTTGTGTTGCAACCTTAATATTTATATTTTAAATGCGTGAGAAATTATCGAAGTTTACTTGGTGGTCAGAATACGAGGGGCCCCGGGGCACGGCAATGGATAGCCCATTGGTAGCAACGACACTGATGACCATATAAAGACAAATCGACGTAAGTACACAAACGAATATTATAACATTATTTACAGTAGCTCAACACACACACTCGTTATGAATAAACTTTATACGCTCCAGAAACTTCTCTCTAGACAGTTTCAATAGCAGGAACCCAGACAAAAAATAGTCTATTTGTCTTCTCACAGATTCTTATCTAGACTGACTCACTTCTGGCCTCCACTGCCCTATACATAGCCTCCTGGAAATTTACAGAACGAACGCTCCTAGAGACTTCTCGATTATTCTAGAGCAATATCCTTTTTCTCTTAAAATTTTCCGAAAATTTGTCGCCAAATGATGAAATCACCAATCTGAGAGTCCTGTTTACATCTTCTAGGGTTACGTAAATCTTATTTTTCATGTTCATGCTGGGAAGCTCATTTTCCATGTAGAATTGAATTCTCCCCAAGCAGTGTATCATTCCAGGGAAAACAAATTTTATTAGTGTGTTTCAATATTTTTTTATTGCTTGTACAGATACAAAAATGCTGTTGACTCTAGAACGTATTAATTTTCTTTGTGTAATATGAATTAAATTAAAATTTATCTTTTCTGCTCATTTCAGAATCAACATCCGGGGCTTGCAAGAATAGAGACATTTTTTCCATGTCCGTACCTTTCTTGAATTCCAGCTGACAGAATTTATGTCGCTTTCTTCTCAGCAGATGGAGGGAAACATTTACTATGTTTTTTACATTGGAATGTATTCAATGTGTGAATGACTTTAAATCATTCTTATAAATACATAATCCTTTTCGTATGAATATATTTAATGACAATGACTCAAATAATAATTTGACATGGATATTTTGATTTTCTAAATATAATAGTAAGATGCCGAAAAAAATTTTTAAAACTAAATTTTATAAATAAAAAGGAATAATAAAATATCTGGAGGGAAAAAGTTGCTTGTCTATTTTGTATTTTTTGAAAAATTTTCTCGGCTCACCCTCAGTCTGTTTAGTGGAAGAATCTTTTTAAGATGAAGTCTAATTACAAGAAACATTCCAAAAATAAATTTCATCTTTTTTTTCTCCCAAATATAAGATAGTACACCAGATGATACAAAACATCTCCATTGAAAATGCATTCTCTGTTAGTTAAACGATGGCAGAAGCATCAGTGTAAGAGGAAATGACGCATGAAAAGCGAAGAACGCAACAGAACGGCGTGCTAGAAGTTATTCGAGCACAAATCTGATAACAGTCAGACGCTGGCAACGTGATCGCCAATGGAAGCGCATGCTGTTTTCCAATTTGAATGGACACGAGTGGTTAGTATGTCCGTCATCAATAAGGCTCCTTTCCCACCAAACGAATTTAGTCAGTCACAATCAACACGAATCACAGCGAATCTGATTGAGATTCGACTTCGTAAGTTCCCGCTCAAATAAGCCTAGAACCAGGGCTTCGAATCGTAATTTTTTTCGTTCCGGTTCAACTAATATATATATATATATATATATATATATATGGGAGACAACAAGGGGCTAAAGCTTTTTTCTTTCTACTAATTTATTCAAAACTTAACAATTATTAATTAAAGAAAAGTAGCTAATTTCTAACAAATAGAGTTCCAGGGTGTATCGACGAGGGGAACGCCTGCTCGCGAACCTCAGTCTCTTTCTCTCTTATCATACACAATGGTTCTCAGTTCACAATGGTAACACACGTAGATTCGGGTGAAGCATGGACGACCTTCGCGTCACACCACTTCTAGCATAGATTAGAGCTGGTCCCTTCTCGGCCAGTCGGTTCCCGGTTGCTTTTCTTATCCGCAGCGTTGGCTCTGCGACCTGCTCGTCGAGATCGCTTGCTCTCTAATCTCCTCTGGTTAGTTCGCTGGCTGGTGGCTCGCGACGCCAGCGCCCTCTAGAGTGCCGTCTATGTGGAAATTCCCATATATATATATATATATATATATATATATATATATATATATAATGCCCATTAATTATTCTTAATAACTTTTAATTACCTATGATGTCCATCTCTTCAGGACCCCCGCAGAACCATCCTGCCGATTCATGTAATAGACAATGGCCGTTGGAATGGATTCCTTTATATGATTACTATTTTTTACGATTGATGTTGCATGTTTAATATTATTGAGGAGGCAGTCTTGGGGTCAGCTATTCCTGTTTATTATACACTGAACAGGTAGACACACATATGGACGGAATTACAAAGAAACATGCACATACAACAAAAATACACAAAGTAAGCTGTAGCCAGTTACATGATGAAGACAGACAAAAGAAAAGAGGGCGGTCTCCAGGAATCTCGGAGTATATATAGGCGGCTCAAATCACGTGATCTGAGTGGGTGAATAGATGTAGTTTAAAATACTCTCGTTAGGTGGCTAGCAAGTTTTTTACTGAAACTTTTTGGTCCTAAAGGGATGGACCATTGCTAATTAAAAGTTATTTAAAAGGGTTATATTATTGGGATTATTACATTTCCTCCCTTCGTAAGACGCGTGTATGCACCAGAGCTCTTGACACACGCAAGAGTATCTTACAGAGATATTAATTTTAAAATTGAAATTTAGATTAACATTTATTTTAAAATTTCCCTTCACTTTAACACATGAAAATAACTTTCAACAAGGAGAATATGTGGTTATAAAAGTATGAAACAAATATGCATTAGTAAATTATAAATATAAAATTGCACGATACAAAAATATCAAAATAAGATTATTAAACACTTGAAATAAAATGAAAACAGAAAATAAATTTTTTTAAAAATTGTAAATGACACCATCTTGTAAAAGTATTAGTTGGTACGTATGAAGTTAGTTCTTTCTTAGTCTAGTTTGGGAAGTAGTTGCCTTGTCCAAGTTAGCTAGACTTGGCAAGGTTGAGACGTGCCCGGACACTTGAAGCTGTAATTATGCTAAGTCAGAGGCCTCAGTAAAAGGACGTTGTATCTCGTTTGGGATATGTGAAACACCAACAGGCTTCCCTGTGCACTGGGAAGCAGAGTTTAAAGGTGAGCCATATATTGAAATGGATGTTGTCACAAAATTGGGTTTTAAAAGGCATACTTATGTCCAATGGTATGAAAAAGGAATTGTCTGGCACAAACACTGCATGGAGATGATGGTTTTGAAACAGTTATGTACCACCTTTTTAATATGAATTCACAAAAATACATTTTTAAAATAAAGGAAATAATTTCTTAAAAATATATCTAAATTGTATACAAGAGCACTGAGGGTGAAAAGAGGCTAAAAAGAAGCAAATTAGGATGGCCCACGCCTTGTACAATCATTAAGACAAGTTTTACTTCTTATCGTGTATATCAGGGGTGGCCAACCTTTTTGGAAAGTGTGCCACAATCTGATAAAAAAAAATTACGCGTGCCTTTTCCAACTTTTCCACCAAACTAAAAAATATACAAAAGTGAAAAAAATGTTACTTATAGGCTTATTATGGGTAATTTACACTAAAAACATATTTTTAAATGTAAGTTCTATATAGTGAAAATATTTAAAAAAAAGTATAACAAATAAAACAAAAGTATAAAGTTATATTTCATTGTTGATAAATTTTTACAGGATCAATCAGCTTAGGTACAAAAAGAAGTAAGCAATTTGAAACATTTAATTTTAAATGATTAGCAAGCAGTCAGTACTTTCTTAATGTGACTTTTGAATCTGAATTTTTTTTTCCAACTAAATCATCTACATTTAGATTAGTTCTTGAAGGCTAGCAAAATCAGGTGCATAATCAGTTAATTTGAGCGATATTTTGATTTAATTGCGTTCATAACAGAAAACATTTCTTCACAAACACATGTTGACCAAACCTACAACAATATCTGACCGCCAAATCACATAAATTTGGAAAATTGCTTGGCTGCGCAAATTCCAAAATTTGATGTAATTCGGATCATTTGCAGTAAAAACAATTTCCTTCTATTTGCTTTTCAGAGTAATATGGTGATGTGGCCAATAATTTAAATTTGTACCTGAGGAGGATAACAATTAATGACTTGAAAATAAATCGAAAAAGGATTCGTGAAAAATTCAGTATTTTTTTATCATCTTTAAAATCCTCAAACCTGGCACAGAAAGAATTCTGCAAAATGGATAATAAATTTTTAAATCTATCGTAGTTTGGAATATGACTAACTTTGGCAGATAATTCTTGCATGAATAGGAAATGAGTTAATTTTTTTTCTATTAAATCCAGAAGAAAAAAAAGTTTGTTCACTAAAGAAGATATATGATTAATTAGGGTAGACAAAATATAATTTTTCCCTGTAATCTTAAATTTAAATTGTTTAAATTTTCCATTATATCGGTAAGAAAAGCTAAATCCCACAGCAGTTTTCTCTCCTGAGGAGCGAGCATTCACTGGGAAGTTCATCGTTTTCTTCCAGATATTCTAAAGCACACACATTCCCTCTAACTCCAAAATCTTGCAAGTGAACTTCCTTTGGGAAGCCAGCGCACACTACAATGAAGGAGTAACTCGCCAATTTCTTCCATTTCTTTGGGGAAAACCCTACGAAATCTTTGTCGATTCAGAGCACGAGCTCTTATTTTGTTGAAATAGTGCAACAAGAGG
This sequence comes from Trichonephila clavata, assembly GCA_019973975.1. Taxonomy (NCBI): domain Eukaryota; kingdom Metazoa; phylum Arthropoda; class Arachnida; order Araneae; family Nephilidae; genus Trichonephila; species Trichonephila clavata. The sequence continues at coordinate 33,900 of BMAO01020007.1, read as the reverse complement.
TCAGCAACGAAAGACTTAAACTTGTCTTTCGTCATTGGTACAAAGAGCTTCTTGATGAATTATACAATATACTTGAAAACTTTTCTTCAAAAAACAATTTTCAAGCAATGCAACAAAATCTTTTATTCTAACAACCTTGCAGGGTGCTTCATTTGTGCAAACATTGTCTAATTTTGTCCATTCTACTTTGTTAACTTCAATTACATTTTTAAATTGCTTAAAATTGTCACACCAGTAGTTAAAACTAGTTGGCGCAAATCAAGTTCTTTCACAGCGTAAAAATTATTCTTCGTGTAACGTAAGAAGATGCTGAACTATTGTCTGCGATATCACAGCTTTCATCAAAAGTTAATGAAATGTATTTTCAATTTTGAAATCCAGAGACAATTTGCTTTCCAACATCCTGGCCCATGTCATCTATACGACGCATGACGGTATTTCTTGACAAAGCTATTTTATCAACCTTATTTTTGAAATTTACATCACCGAAATTTTGGGCGAAAACTAAAAGGCTACTTTTTATTATCTTCTCTCCTTCAGAATATGGGTTTTTCTTGCGGGTTAACAACAAAAAAAGTTCATAAGAAGCCTTCACCATAGTTTCCATTTTGTCATTTCTCTTCTGGAACAAAGATTATTAGCCAGCTAAAGATTTCTTTTTTTTTTCATTGATAAATTCCATTCGCTAACTTGATCCGATAGGATATTTGCTGTTGAAATCACTATGCAGTTGTTTGAAATGACGGTCCAAGTTAAATTTTTTTGGCACTGCTATTCAAATTCAACATATCAAACAAACAGGCGCGGAAGCCTTTTGATGTGTAAACAAGTTTTGTTCTTCCCAGACAATTTTAAAATCACGTGCTGTAATATCCTCTTCATAATTTCTTTTCGATGTCGAAAGTTTAACATACATAAACATATTGAAAATAAACATATTGAAAATAAACATATTGAAAATAAAAATTTTCAAACAACTACGCTCACGCTAAAAATAATTTTAGAAAAGGAAAAAAGCTTAACGTCTTGCTAAACAGAATTTAAAATCAATTGAGTCTGACAGCTAGAGACAATTTGCCGATGTTAGCTACAAATTTTCAAGGCTTCAAATCCAGCATTCTGATTAGTAATAGATGCAAGTTCTCACTCCTTCTGCTTTATAAAGCGGCTTCTTTGTGCAGGTAGAATTACTTATACCGTATCAACAACTGCTCTCCTAATATATATTGCCGAATTACTTCTTGACGTTACAGAAATCATAAATAGATAACACCTTTGGAAAAACCTTTTCATCTGACATGACGCTGACAGCCACTAGCTATAAACTCAAAACTTCAGCAATGCAAAGGGAAGCTGAAATTCCAGTGGAAATCTGAGATGTTAAAAAGCAACCGCCCCTGAGAGAGGTTGACTTTTTGAGCAGATTCGACCATCCCAGAGAGAGAATTTATTTATTTTTTTAGTCTCAGTAACTCAACATTTTTCTCGGAACGTTACAATGCTGCGGAATTGCAAGTTTTGGAGCATGATCTAATTTTTTGGTGCTATACTGAAGAAAAGGAAAAGAAAAAATATTGCTTAGCGTAATTAAAATCTCACGTGACAATTTCTGTTTCTTACATATTTTCTTCATGATAATTTTCTATTGTAATTCAATTAATTCAGTAATATTTTCATAACATTTTTGTAATTTTTCAATAAGTCTTCGCGTGCCACAGTTACGAATCCCGCGTGCCACAATGTGGCACCCGTGCCGCGGGTTGGCCACCCCTGGTGTATATACTGCATAATAACTCCAAAAAAAAGTTTCCTAAGACTATAAATTGCAAGTCAACCAAAAAGGTTCTTTTTTTTTAAAAAAAAAACTATTTATGACTTATTTTTATTTATGTTATACTTTCTTCTGACAAAAGGTACAAGTTTGGAGGTAATAGTATTTTGACAGTCAAAGGTGTACTTCCCTTGAGGTACTCATTATGCACAATCCTTACAAAACTCTTCTCTTATTTATTATTTCTTCTAAATATAAACATTTGCTTATTTATATTTATTTATTTATTAGTATTTTCTCAGCCTAAGTGCTCTCAAAACCATTATTATTTCATACACATTTAAAATTGTTCATTTTCATATCAAATAAATTGTATCATTCTAAGAAAGTAAATCATATCATTACTAAAAATTCTTAAAAACACATTAAATATATCAAATATATATAGTATCAACATAAAATTCTCAAAATAAAAATATCAACACTTTGGTATTAATTCAATAAAACACTTAAAAACTCTGTAAAGTTATCAATTCTCATATTAAATATCAAATTCAAATATAATCATTATGAAATATATGCATTTTATCTTCTAAACAAAATGTAGCATTAAGTAAATTTAACCCGAAACTTCAAAAGGTAAAGCCGAGATCCCTGGAAACGTTTTTATATAAAACGGTAAGTTTATAATAACATTCACAATAATATACATGTGGAGTTGACTGCCCAATCAATAAATTTAAATACAATCGAAAAATAAAAATAATTTGTTTCACATATATTGAAAAAACATTTGAATAAACCATAATAACAGTACAATGGTGGTAGGGACCAAAGAATAATTTTTTTAAAAATAAACCGTGGGGGTAGGACCCAGACATACAAGAAAAATTGCTGGAGTATAACCAGGCTTTAAATAAAAAAAATTGCTGGGGTTAAACCAGGCTGAAATAAAAAAAAATGCTGGGGTAAAACCAGGCTTTACATAAAAAAAATTATATTGGTACCACTACCCCCACACCACACCATTTCATATGAACCATTGGTTATTAAAAGTTATTTAAAAGGGTTATATTACTGGGATTATTATACATATATATATAGGGAGAGAGTGAACTAATGGTAGGAATTGAAAAAAGAGCATGATTTCTCTGCATTGCACACCCAGTTTGGCTAATTTGGCTGAAAAACCAGTTTTCGACGCCAACTTTTGTCATTGTTTTAACAGTTATATTATTACAACAATGACATTAATCTAAGTTGGCGTTGAAAACCGGTAATTAATTTAATTAAATTAATGCATTAATATTTGAAAAAACTGTTTTAACAACAAGTGTCATCTCCTAGAAGTTTTAAAAAAATTATTTGAACTTGGATGGATGAATAGAAAGTATTTTATTAACGATTGAAAATTTGAACAAGATATATAAATATATATATATATATATATATATAGTAAATATATATATATACATACTATATATATAGAGAGAGAGAGCGAGAGAGAATGAACTAATAGAGAGAGTAGGAATTGAATAATGAATATCATTTCTTTGAAAAATTAGATTTTAAATGTGGCATTATTTATCATAAATAATTATTCATGTGACACATTTGTTTTCCACTTGCGATGTATGAGAATTAATGAAACAAGCATTTTAATGTTTAAAGCCACTTTTTTTCCAATGTATTAAGCCATATGTTCGAATTTTAATCAGCTTTCGAAAGTAATATTTCCTATTGAGTGTTTAAAGTAACCGAGAAAAAGTAGGATGTCATAAAATCCTCAAATAGATGAAGTTGGGGAAAAAAATTAGAGAAAAAAATCACTTCAACTTTTAAAGAAAAATTCAATGGTCTTCACTTCTCTTAAAATTTCATTGTTATAAATCTCTTTTTATATAGGAAATATTTTAACAGTTTTGAGTTTCTAATTTAAGCAATTTTCAGTTTCTTATCCATACATTAACTATAAATTGAAATTAGAATTCGACTTTTTTTTTTTAGAGAAATATATTCAAAGAAGCAAATATACCATATTTTTTCGATTATAAAAGTAATAGTTCATTAATTTTGTCCTTAATTAAAAGAATGGGATTGAATGAAATTAGCACTTTTTATTTGCAATCGTTGTCTTATATAATCTAAGTAAGTATTCTAAATAAAAAAGAAAAGGAAAATTCTTACTTGTTTGCTTGTTTTTTGTTGTTACCATTTTATAAAAGTTTATTTTCTTGAGTCATGTCAAACTATGTGAACTCTGAATTATAATAGCCAAAGTTTATTCCACGGGCTCCTTTTATTTTTAGAATCACTCAAACGACCGAAAAGATCTCCGATAACGATAATATCTCGAAAATATACAAACATTAATTACATATTAAGTTCAACCAGTGTCTATTATGCATTATAATATTCTTCTTATCAACTGAAAAAAACCGCTTTTAGAATTATTACAAAAGATGCTATTTTAAGCAACATAACTTTAAAAACAAACGATTATATATCAGCAAATAAATTCAGTAATCAGATAAATTAGAATTACATGAATAATTGAATTAAAGCCGACGCAATAATAGCATGGAATAGAATTTTCAGCTTAAACAATATGAATAGCTATTGTATAATTTAAATAGTTAATATATTACAGTTGTTTTTTTTAAATAAAAAGAAACTTAAATAGAACTAAATGTTTGATAATACGAAACATCAACATTTATGATTTTCTTAAGCCTAATTAAATTGTTTGTATTCATAATGATTAATTAATTTATTCATTTTATATTTAATGCATAATTTTTAGAAAAGTACATAGAGATCAAAACTGTTTACATATTGATTTTTTTTAATCTTCTGCGCTTTAATAATTTAACGCTATTCTTAGCACAGTACAGGATTTGATACGTCGTACTTTCCAAAACTGTGCAGAGGTTTTGGAACTCACATTCAGTACTCTAGTGACGGATCTATACGCGGCTCCCACTAATACCTTGGGGACTCTTTGAGGGAAACATTTCTTTCAACCAACTTTCACCTATGTAAGAAAACGTAATTATGCAAATTAAGTTTATAATATAAATTTTGTATTCGCGAGTTTTGAGAGTTAGTGAAACGTGGATTGAGGGATGGAGGATCGTGAGTTAGTGAAGGGAGTATCGTGAATTATTGAAGTGCGAATCTAAGATTATTAAAGTGAGAATTGAAGATATCCAAAGCGAGGATCACTTGGATGTGAGCTTATCAAGACAGTTATAAGTGTTCAAGGTCTCAACCGTAGGACTCTTGACTGACAAGAGTTCAGGTATTGTGTGTATTTATTTAAATAGAAGTTAGAAACTAAATTGCTAGGACGCCTCTGAGTTATTAACGAGCTTGTTTAGATTATCGTTGAAATTCATTAAGTAACCGTAAATATTATCCCCAGGCTAACGGGTCTCACCTTCACGTTCTAATCATTGATCTAAATTATCTTAATTAGATTATTATTGTGTCTGTGTTAATTCTTGTGACAAATAAACGATTTTAGTGAATCATGTCGTCTGATCAATTTGTTGCTCCCACACTTCTAGCCGGGTCCGAGAGTAGACAAGGGAGATTACAAGGAAGTAAGAATAGCCAAACATTACACTCTTATGGTATAATATGCTCGGAAATATCAAGATTCTATCAAAAAATAAATTTTAGTTACTGGCAATCCTCAAATAGTAGTACAATCATATAGACTGTAATCCGGGACGTCTTAAGATATCTTGAGACCCTGGGCACCCACGCATTAGTAGGTCCTGAGCCCCTACACCGCAGTAAGCACTGGGCCGCTACACAAAAGTAGACCGTGAGCCCTACATAAAAATAGGCCCTGGGCCCCTACACAAATATTTTTATTTTATTTTAAAAATGCCACCCACTATAATACCACCTATGCCATTAGTGCACGTTCTCTCCAATATTTTTCGACAGTTGTATTAAGGCTAATTAGTGCAGGGCACACGACCAAATGTTCAGCGGTCATAGGCTGACCACAGTCACACAGAGTACAGTCCGGTGAGTTGGCGATACCAATTCTGTAGAGATGCGATCTCAGACAGTCATGACCTGTCAAAAATCTAAAATGGGCTACAAAAGCTTTCCTACAGAAATATAAGCCCCCCCCCCATAACCCTTAAAAGTAGACAGTACACAGCATACTTTGTGAAACACTCGTACAAAGAATAACGCGAAACAAACAAATGTGACCAGAGTCACACAAACAGTCTGGTGATTTGGCGATACCAATTCTATAGATATGCGATCTCAGACAGTCATGACCCGTCAAAAAGTCTAAAATGGGCTACAAAAGCTTTCCTACAGACCCTTTCCCCATAACCCTTAAAAGTAGACGCTACACAGCATACTTTGTCAAACACTCGTACAAAGAATAACGCGAAACAAATAAATGTGCATGATTTACAATCACACAAACTGGTTCGATCGATTGCCGCCTTTTGTCTAAATGAATAAAAATGGAATATGGTGGCAGGCCTAAGATGGACGACGGTCATCACATTCAGTAGCCAGTTGACATATCATCCGAAATTCCCAGTTTTTCGGAGAATACAACTGGAAATAACATTCAACCGTTAAAATTATTCTAATCATGATCTTATTCAGGCTGAATCGAGAACGATACGAGGCCCCATTGTGGCCGAGGCCCTGGGCCCGGGCCCAGTTGGCTCATGCCTTAAGGCGTCCCTGACTGTAATTAATCAACGTTTCCGGGGGGGATCTTTCCAAGTGTAGGTTTAAATCTCTTTGTTATATATACAAAAAAAAAAATGGTCCGTGGGTAGTCTAATGGTTAGAGCATCGGTCGCCAGACCGGAAGGCCTGGGTTCGATGTCCGACGCCACCAAATACTCGCCGAGTACAAAACGGAGCACGTGCTCTTTAAATCTGTGGGTCCGAATGGTGTCGCCATCTATCGTGAGCAAAATCGTGTTCTCACCTTCATGGGCTCAAAGCTTAGACTAATGACAGACGCATCTCTAGCCCGTTGCCATGATGAATTTCGTGGGCCTCGATCTGATTACATCAGACAGGTGGCATAAACAACAACAACAAAATAACTTCGAAGTGATTATGAATTCAATTTTAGAGAAAAACGTTTATTCAAAAAAATTCGCGATTTAAAACTGTGAACTAAATTAAAAAGGGATACTGAATGGAATTGAGAAATAGAGCAAAGGGTAAATCTCATATAATTCTATCAGGCACAGTGGCGGCGCGAGACTTGAACTTAATGTGGGCAACATACATTTCGCGAGGTCCTCTGGTGGCGTAAGAAGAAGGTTTATAAAATAAAATAAAAATTTATTCATAAAGAAAAAAAACAAACTTTTTACGGATATTTCTTTGGCGCATTAAATAAAAATGAGAAAAAGAAGAAAGAGAAATTAAAGAAACAGAAATTTTCTATTTTTAGTTTTGCTGAAATCCTTAGTGATCGGTTCGTAATTTATCTTAGATGCTACATTTGCTTCAATATATAAAACTGCCAAAGCTGAAAGTCTTTCCTGACCCATTGTGTTTCTTGCATAATTTTTTATCAGCTTTGATTTTGAAAAGCTCCTCTCAGCAGAAGCGGTACTTACAGGTATTGGTAACAAAATTCGAAAGACAGTGTAAATATTTGGGAAAATTTCTTTCAAATCTTTTTCTGACGTATTAGAGCAGATGTTTCACGTCTGTAATGGTGTTGGGTAAATTTGGGATCATATTTTGTAATTCTTCATACAATTCGTAAGGTTGTAATTCTCTGCTCTCACCTACGTGCAGGACTATGTGTAAATCTTGACAGTTTTTCAATATTTGCTCTTTGGGAAAAAAATTTTATTTGTTTAAGTCATAGAGAAAACTAAAATTTTAAAAATATTGATTTAAAGACATAAATCTTGAATCCATATTGCTTATCACAGAATCAATCATGTTTCCTACCGGCTTTTGACAGGCTCTATAGGTTGCTCACACACCGCCTTCATAATCAAACATTCTTTCTGTTTTGGCTACCCTTTTTGTTTTTAAAATCTTTTGGCAAATCATAACTGCTTTACTCAATAAACTTACGAGCGTCGGAAAAGCATTTTCCGAATCCAGTTTGTCGATACTCTTTGATCCAGCTAAAAAATGGACTCAAAAATTCAAGAGTAATGCATAAATGAGCTTGTACAAATTGCCATAATTTGTTTTTGGTATTGACACGAGTTAATAACTCATACCATACATGTAATGATACGATAAATTCCAAAACTGAACATTTCCTTTAAAAGGGAATCACTAAGTGTGTCGAATTGTTCCGTTTGGTTTTTTAAGTTTTCTAAGCATTCAACAACATTATCAAATTGTAATAATACGGCCTTCATCGCCTCGATTCTACTTTCCCACCTTGTGTCCGATTTAGGCTTAATAGTAAGCTTTAATTTATCTTTGATAATTTTTCAGCATTTGTGTGTGTGTTGGAACTTGAAAATAGCAAAAAAATATCTTCTGAATAAAACCAAAATATGTTTTTGTTGCCATTGACGAATTAGCTGCGTCTACCAATAACAGATTCTACCTATGAGACAACCACAAGGTGTGAAAAAGGCCTTGGGATTTATATTTAATATTCGAGTTTTAACTCCACTATTTATACTTACCATATTTGCAACATTGTCGTATCCTTGTCTACGACCGTTCTGAATATCTAAGCCCTTTTTAGCGCGTTTTTCACGTAGTGGAATAAAAGCGCTATTAGGACACAAATTTCGTCTTCGTTCCATATTTTGTCGTACCTTTTTCTCAGCCAATAAGCAACTAATTGACCTCGGGTTTTCGGCATTTGGTCACATTTGTGCCCTAGATGAGCCAACTCATATTTAAATTTCCCCATAGTTTTCCCGAATTTTCCTACAAATTTTCCTGAATTTCGCTAGTTTATAACAAAATTTTCTCAAATTTTACCTAGTAAATTTATTGTTTGCAAAAAGTTTTTTTAAAAAAAAATCTACCTGCATTTTCAAAAATCTACCTGCAATCTTCACAAAAAAAGTTCAGAAAACAAGTATAAAAGGCTCTGATTTTACTTTTTTAATTTAATTCTTTTTTAAACGGTAAAGTGATAAAATATATAGTGTGAAGCGAAAATAATTTTTTTTTTTTTTTTGTTAAACTTAAAAGAATAAATACATAGAAGCGAGTTTTATGCCTAGACAAGGAGTTAAGTCACCTTGTCCGGGCTTTTGTAGCTTCTGTAATTTTTTTTTTTTTTTTTTTTTGCTTTTTTATAGGGCTGATACAGATTTGTGTCATTATTTCTTTTCAGCTCAATAGTAGTACATTTAGAGGAGTGGTACAGTACACACCATTTTCTGTTAGTAAAAAGTTCATTAGTTGCATTATTGTAAAATACAACATGTGAAAAACGCGCTAAAATTACTTGGCCATGCCAATGATTGATATCTTGTTTCTAGCTCTTTCTATTAATTTTTTGTATAAAATAAATGAAACTTAAATTTCTTTTTCTTGTTCGTTTCAGATGAATCCTTAAAACAGCGAGATCTCTTGACGTAATTATTATTCCTTAAAAACGATGGGGAAGGTTCCAGCTGAAAGCTTTTGGTACTGGATTCTACTTATGAGAGGGGGGGGGAGTGATTTTTACATTCGAACATTTAATATGAATTAATTTAAATCATTTTTAAAATTATAATTTTTTAAAATAGAAATATGGTAATTAATTATAATAATAGATTTAATCATAGTTTGGGCATTAATACTTTGAGAATTGAATAGGATAGTAAAAAATGATTTTTCAGTATGTTTTCTTCTCAAATGTAACAAATTTGTAAAGCAAGTGATTCAAATAAAATGAATAAAAAAAAGTATTTTAAAACAATTGTCTACCAGTATCATATTTTTTTAATATTCATCTCGACTTGTCATTATTCAGAACTGTTTTATATTTGAATAATCTTTAAATAATCTCCATAACTATAACACACAACATTAAATTTGAACTTGATACGCTTTAAATTGCATTTGATCCACAAAAAGCCCTTAAGCCTTTTCATTTGAAAATGGTCAATACACAAGTGCTCATATTATAGTTAGGTCTCAAAATAATTTTCACTTCTAATGAACAAAGATTAAATTAATTTACGAATTTTTTTTTAAATTTACTCTGGATAAAATCAAGTATCTCTGTTAATAGTTTAAAAGTAAATAATTTTAATATGAATGAAAAATTTTAAATTTCGTATACTAAACTAAACTCAGTAGCGCAACAGTCCATAAGGGTCAAGCTGATGCAATGTTACCATTCGATTACGATTAAAATTAAAGCGTTAGCTCTGAACTAAAGAATTAAAAGTTATTTGAAATGACATAGAGGGAATTATTACATATATATGTTACCGTTAAAGTGTGAAATCCGTTATTTCATAGAATAACTAAGTATTTCACGAAATAACTAGACAAGTCAGTTAAAGCATATAAAATTATTGAATTCTACGATTTAACTAGGAATTCTATAGAGAATAATGATTACTTGATCGCTAAAGTATGAAATACGGCACTCAAAAGTTCTTTGAACCGGTTCTAGCTGCTTTGGGAAGGATTTTTCCGATTAGGAACTAGAGATGGCCGAATAAAATAATTCTACTCGAGATATCAGTTCAGAATATGTCAGCGAGATTTAATTTCCATTGAAGAAGTTCCAAATATTGACACTATACTTCGATCTGTTGCAACAGCTCAAAGTTGCGGTACTGGACAAGGATTTATAATGTGCTCTTGTACAAAAAACTGCAATAGTTAAAAGTGTGTTTGTTTCAAAAATAATAAGCAGTGCAAACCAAAGTGCCATCAAAGCAATCCATGCTCTAATAAATAATGAAAAGTAAAATAAAGGTATCTCATAAAATATAAATTAATATTCTCTTGCATCTAAAATTTGTCTGTGAGTGGCGAATTTCAGCGGTGGCATTTGTACCGAATTTAAAAAATACTTTTTTGTAACGAAAAAAATTTGATATATTTTCAGAAATATTGTGAATTTGGTATGTTATGGTGATGTATCTTTCTTCCTTATTTTATACACTCTGTAAATTAAGTGTGTGTTTGTGTGTGTGTGTGTGTGTGTGTGTGTGTGTGTGTGCGTGCAACTTGAAGGATTCAAGGGGAGAGTGTATGTTAAATCATGAAATTTGACACATTTTCACTACCTCCTTCAGTAAATTTCACCTCATCCTGGAGTGGGGTCACAACGGACATTCCTTCAACCCATAGGACGTCCGATGTCATCTAACCAAAAAAGGACAGGGGTAATAAGCAGGGCGTATTTTGGTTCAATGGTGCCCGAGGCCCAAGATAATTTGATGCCCTATAATACGAATAGTAATAATGGATTCGAATTAAATATAGGTATTGAATTTATGCATGAATTAAATATATATATAAGTATGTATATATATATTTGGTTCAACAACGACACTTACAATTTAGAATAAACTGCTTTTAATTAAGAAATAAATCATGTCTATCTAATTCATCATATAATATATTTGTTTCTTGCTTTCATCCGTGCGAAAGTATAAATGACATCCTTATACTTTTCTTGAACTAACCGTGCTTCAATGCAAGTGCATTGAGCCTATCTTGCTTCATACCTGCACGTAAGAAATTGTCCACTCTTTTCAGGGTGGAAAATGATCTTTCTGTAGAACAATTTGTAGCAGGAATACTTAGATAAATATGCAAAGTGATATCTATACTTGGATAAATATTGCAGCGATCGCGGGAATTTAAGAATTCATTTATTATCATCTTTATTGACATCTTGAGGTTTTCAACGCAACAAAAGAAACATTAAAATTCGATCTTACAGTTGATAAAAAAACACTTAATCGATTTCAAAATTTCGGCACCCCGAAAAATTTGCCGCCTTAGGTCCGGGCCTCGTGCACCTAAGCCTAAACCCGTCCCTGTTTAGAAAATAGAAAGCCACGGGAGATGTTTTCTTTTAGTCTTGGGTTTAGTAACTTAAAGTTAAAACAAACGCTGGTAAATACAACAGACTCTTTGTCGAAAAAAAATAGCCCCCTGAGAGAGAAATGGGCAATTCCTTCTTTTACATTTTTTTCGTTTGAAATAATGACAAGTAATTACGTCTTTAATTTCGAATTATTTTGTGTTTTTCGAGACTTAAAATAATTTCCGAATACAGTAGTATTTCTTGTAAAGTACACCTCCGAATAAGGCGTAATTATATTGATACTCTCTTTGAATAGGGACTATATACACTCAGGAACATTGAAAATAGCGACCCAAGAAGAAAGCATCGGATTGAAATGAAATTTAATACACATAATAACACAGATGAGAGATTCACTTGATCTCAAAAACAGGACAATTAAACGAATACAGGGTGTGCCACGACACAAATACTCGGCAACTTCAATAGCGCGTTGAACCACCTCCAGCTGCAATACATGCCGCCACACGGTCCGGCATTGAGGTGATTAGACACCTTATGTTGTCCTGAGGCAGATGGGCCCAAAAATCTTGAACAGCCAACTCTAAATCATGTACAGAGTGACACGATGGCATCTGCCGTTTTATCTGATCCCACACGTGCTCTACAGGGGACAAATCGGGGGAGCGGGTCGGCCATGGAAGAGTCTGAAAATGACGTAGGAAGTCTTGAGCAACTCTTGCTGTATGCGGACGAGCATTATCTTGCTGGAAAATTGCCCCTGGGAGACCATTTAGGAAAGGTCCTACATGGGGTCGAAGAATATCATCAACGTAACATTGGCCCGTTAAGGTTCCACGCATCACAATTAAAGTGGATCGGCTATCATAGGCTATGGCCCCCAGACCATTACACCAGCTGTGCGGGCAGTGTGACGTAGAACAGTATGGGGGGAATTGTACCGCTCACCAGGGCGCCTCCACACCCGTACACGGTTATCATCTGTCCCCAAAACAAACCGGGATTCATCACTAAACACAACCTTTTGCCAATCTGTGACATTCCACATTGATCTGGCTTGTCACCACTGTAGACGCAGTTGCCGATGTTCCGGTGCTAAAGGGATTGCACGGAAAGGGCGCTTGGATTTAAGATTTGCTTCTGCAAGGTGTCTGTAAATTGTTTGTGGAACAATTGCTACACCTACGTCTGCTCGTATCGTTGAACGAGTCACTGTGGGGTCCACAAGCGCTTGCCCCACGATCCTTCGATCCTCTCTCCTCGTGGTCTTCCTGGTCACTCCAGACCCAGTTTTCCGCACGTGGGTAGCTTCTCGTGTCCACTGCTCCCAACAATTTCTAACGGCACACTCCGAACGATCCACCTGGCCAGCAACACGGCGCGTCGACCAGCCTGCAGTTTTCATCCCGATGATCAGGCCTCTCTCAAACTCGCTTAACTGTGAGAAATGTCTTCTAGCACGTTTACCTGGCATGTTTCGCTTACTAAAGTCCTCCTACAATCGGCGGGTAATCGTCACGTTTATGAATCTTCGAATTTGCGCTGGCTTATATAGAACCCTCTTCCTGATTGTAGCGCCACCTCGGCGTGAACGAGCATGCGTATTGGCACAAAACTTGGATCATTTGCATATCACATTACGCTGTACTTATTTGCAAAGTTTCGCGATTGTACTTAGCTTCCTTCTTGGGTCGCTATTTTCAATGTTCCTGAGTGTATATTTATCTCTTATTAAGGGATATTTTATTTAAATGACCCTGAAAAAAGTTTCAAAGATAAAATAGAAAGAAAGAAATAAATAAAAATATTCTTTCTTGGTAAAATCTTAGGATATCAAGGATAAAAGCTTGTGTTTCTCTTTTAATAAATCTAATATTATAATGGCTTACTAAACCAGTGCAACTTACATAAAGAAAAGGAACAGGGAGAAAAAAGGGCGATACTAATCTGTTCCACGCTTTGATTTATAGACTTGTCACTTGCCAATGGTTCAAAATTATGAAGTCAGTTGCCAGTTGCCCTCGAGCACTTTATAGTGTGACATCAATATAACTCTAACTCTATCCCGTCTCTATCTAGAGCAGGGGTGGACAACCCGTGGCACACTTGCCACAGTGTGGCATGGTGGACTTGTAAAAGTGGCACGCACATGAAGACTTACTGAAAAATTAAAAATTTGAAGCAAATAATAATAAATAATATTTTTTTTAAGAATTTTGTTAAAATATGGTTGTCTCTCTCTCTCTCTCTTAGACAAAAAACAATCCTAAAAATTTATATCAACATATGTTTGTGATGTAACCTTTTATGAACATAAAATCAAAATATCGCTCAAAACTAGCTGATAAGCATCTAAAACAACCTAATTTTGTTAGCTTCTTCAAGCTAATCCTAATATAGCCTTTGTAAAAAAAAAACTACAAATTCAAAAGCCACAGTAAGTACTGACTTTTTATCAATTCAATAGTATTAAATCTTTCAAGTTTTTCCTTTTAATTTTTTATATAATTAAACAAATAAAAAGTTTATTGGCTATAAAGTCTATGTTTGCACACTTTTGCCTTACTTATAATATTATTTTAAAATCCTCATTACTTAGACGCATTAAAAAATGTGTCGTTTGAGTAAAAATCCCATAATAAGCTTATAACAGCATTTTTTCACATTTTCATCTCTTTTTTTTGTTGTTGTTGGAAATATCATGTATTAGGTGCTTATTACTAGCACCAAGTTAAAATGTTGAATTACGGTTGCGAAATTTAAAATAAATTCATCAGACTTTCATCATCTACTGGATCTTTATTACACGTGCTTCCTCTAGGCAGTCAGTACAGCGAGTCACGTGGTTCTCCACTGACACCACGTTTTTTTAACAAAATACAGTTATGTTCACAGTTAACAAGATATATTATTAACACAGATAAAAAGTAAAAATACAAAAAATGAAATATAAATTATGAGAATAATTTTAAAAATTAACAATAATTAAAAGCATCTAAATAAGTTTAACATTTATTATTTAAGTTTAACATTTATCATTTATTCTGATAGAATTAATGCTAAAAACATGCCAATAACATTCAACTGATTTCTGAAAATAGCTTGACAGGTGCAGCCCTCTAGTAGCGAAAAATTTATAATTATGTTTATCCTAATACATGTATTATTATTATTTTATCAGATAGTGGCACCCTTTCCAGAAAAGGGTGTCCACCCCTTATCTAGAGAAATACATCTTTTATGCTGATATGATTTAATTGGTTTGACGTAAGCATTGAGGTATATAAAAAACTTCAAAGAGTGCATTTAAAGTTAAAAGGTGTCTTTAAATCATTTTACTCCCATACACATTGATAGAAGTGTAGTGTACTTTCATAATATCGGATCATCCTTAGTCATCATTCTTCATCCACAGTATCGATTCTTGATCCTTGCATCTTATTGGTTGTTGAATCTCATTGGTCGGTAGAAATGTCTTCTGGCATTTCTTCTATCTTCCCAGAATTCCACTCTGACGAAGGGAATATATATATTCGAACTTATTTATTTGTTGTTGTGTTGGAAATAAAGTTTGTTTTTTAATAATCCTGCCATATTACTTTGCCACTTCAACACATTCCTAAAGAAGCATTATATGTACGAGGGTAAGTTGAAAAATAAGTTTCCCCTGTCGACTGTGGTCAGAGTTGTGTATGAAAGTCAAAAAATAGAATCAGACATTAAAGATATGACATACTTTTATTTTATTATTCTCGTACGAGTACATTGAGACATTTGTCATATCGCTTGATAAGCTTCAAAAAGTCCTCCAAGAAAAACCAGGGATTTGCATATGGAAGAAGCGTTGAACGGCTATGGGCGAAAGGCGACACAGCAGGAAAACGCGCAAGTCACCGATACACCATTGGGTAGAGGTCGCTGCAAATCAAGAAGATGGCGCTGTTGCAGTGCCTGCGCAAAGCGGAGACCAGCCTCTCATTTGAGGCCCGGTAGGTATGGAGAGAAGGTGCGTTTTGAATTCGTGGTCAAAGGAGGAAGTAAGAGTGGTTATCCGCTATGAATGGGCACGTGGAGTATCAGGAACATAAATTCATAACCGCCTCGTGGAAGTCTATGGGCCAGGTGTGATGTCGAAGCAAATGGTGCGGAGATGGTGTCGCACATTCAGTGATGGATGTCAGCAAGTGGAGGACATACCGAGAGCTGGACGGACGCGCACGGCCACTACAGATGCAAATGTCGGGAAGGTGGATGACATGATTAGAGCGAACCGGCATATCACCATCGATGAAGTAGCGGAAGAACTTGGAATCTCACATGAGCGAGCTCAAAACATCATCCACGACATTCTTCGATACAGAAAAGTGTCAGCGCGATGGGTGCCCCGACAATTGACCTCGACACACCAGGAACAACGCATGGCGGTCAGCCTGGAATATCTCGTGCGTTACCATGAAGATGACAATGACTTTCTGTTTCGGATTGTGACGGGGGATGAAACGTGGGTCCACCATTTCACGCCAGAATCGAAGGCCGCATCTATGGAGTGGAAACATCCGTCATCACCTGTCCGAAAGAAGTTCAAGACAACTCCCTCTGCAGGTAAAGTGCTCCTCACAGTTTTCTGGGACACCCAAGGAGTTTTGTTGCTGGACTTTTTGGAGGTTGGAACCATCAATGCTACGCGCTACTGTGACACCCTGTCGAAATTGAAAGAGGCGATTCGGAAAAAGTGGCCTGGCCTTCTCACATCTGGCGTTCCGCTGTTGGATGACAATGCAAGACCACATTCGGCGACGGCAACGCAAAACCATATTGCAACTCTTGGTTGGGAGCGCCTACACCATCCGCCATACAGTCCTGATCTCGCACCAAGCGACTTCCATCTGTTTCCGGCTTTGAAGAAAAATCTCGGGGGAAGGCGCTTTGGAAGCAATACTGAAGTGAAACAAGCCGTTCAACGCTTCTTCCATATGCAAAGTCCTGATTTTTTCCTGGAGGGCTTTTTGAAGCTTATTAAGCGATATGACAAATGTCTCAATGTACTTGGTACCTATGTGGAAAAATAAAGGCATGTCATACCTTTAATGTCTCATTCTATTTTTTGACTTTTATACACAACTCTGACCACAGTCGACAGGGGAAACTTATTTTTCAACTTACCCTCGTATTTAAAAAGAGTATCTTTTATAGTTCGCGTAATTCACTTATTCAGGGAGATCGTTCTAAAATTGACAAGATAAATAATTTAAGAGTCGTGATGAAGGTTTTGTTACAAAACTGAAGCCTTAACTTCAAATGAAGCTTAGTAAATAAATAAATATATATATATATATCCTGGGAAATTTAAAAAATTCAAAATGAAGACTTTTCTAAACATTATATTCTGTGAAAATCAACATTTATCATAAACAACAATGTTGTTAAAAGTATCAAAATCTCTGTAAAATTACTTCTCGGACCTGCTCGGTTCAATCATAAATGATATTTGAAGGTTGCCAATGCCCAATTAGCGCTGGCGAAAGCTGCTACCATAATATCACCACCATATCAATGATACGAGGCGCACAAGCTACAGAGGCCCTAACATGTGAAAGCAAAAATCTTTAAATGTTACGGATCTCAAAACTGGTTCCCGAGGATTTCAGATACAGAGCCCACTCAAGACTAGTTGCGCCAGTGGTCGGATCATCTGTATATCATCTAAAAATTATCGAGAGATTACAGAATTAAATCTCACGTTTACAGATCTTGTTCATTGACTAATAAATGAATATCAATAAATCTAAAACTGCATATTTCCTTTTCACAAAGCAACAGTTTAAAGGGAACTTCCCTAATTCCTGTATTGTATCACTGAATTCAAGTACTTTAGGCTTAATTTAGAAGCCAAATTAACATGTCATACATATCCAGTCAGCTCACATTGCGACCGCAATGTGAGCTAAACGCTCAACAGTTTAATTTCTCGAAAGAGTAATCTAGAGATCAGAAAACGTTTTGCTCATCAAATAATTTCTTCAACCGATAATGTTATATGCAGGGACATGTTAGGAATTCTTGAGGCCCTGGGCCCTTACATAAATGTAGGCCACACCCACGACACTTAAAAGTAGACAGTACGTAGCATATACTCGTACAAACAATAATCCGAAACAAATAAATGTGCATGACATACAATCACACAGACCAGTTCGACTAACTGCCACCTTTTGACTGGTAGACCTAGATCTCTATATGGATGACGGTCATCACATGTAATAAGTTGGCATTTTGCCCAATATTTCCAGTTTTTCGGAGAAAACAGCCAGATAAAACATTGACCGTTGAAATTATTCGAATCATGATTTTATTCAGGCTAAGTCTAGAACGAGACGAGGCTGCATAGTGGCCGAGACCCTGGACCAGTTGGCCCATGCCTTAAGACGTCCCTGGCTATATGTTTCCTCCATCTGGACGTCTGCAGCAGTAAGCCATTGGAAGAGACTGTGTGTCTTTCAAAATCAGCATCTTCATAAAATTGTTTTTATGCTGTCTAGTTTGTAAGAAATGGAGTTTTGCATTAAGTTTTAAAAATTCGACCAAATTCTTGATTTTAAGGGGGGGAAAACAATCGACTTTTTTTTAATGGAGTACCTCAAATCCTACATGAATCTCTCTGAGTTCTGCCAGCTTATGTTAATCACCAGGGGTCTAACGTACACCCCCGAATCGCAGGGGCATCAGGATTGTCGGGGGTCCTAAGCCTGAATGACACCAATACGAACTCTTTATAAGATCCGACTAGGGGCCCATAATCTGACTTATATTGTGAACCCCTAATATTCTTCGCTATGCCACTTCTAATCACATACCAGGTTTAGCCAAAAGACAAAAGGCTGCGCTGGATCACTATTATTGTTATGACTCAGATCGCTTCTTTGGTTTTCAAATACGTTTTATTTTCATATTTACAAGACAGAGGTGATAATGAGGCTATTTACATGAAGAAGTTTGACAGAATAGTTGTAATACGAACATCTTCGAGATGAAATACACTTAAAAATATTTCTTTTTTCGTAAACATAATGTAAATTTAACTTAACAGAACGTAACGGACAAATTCCGCGATTTTTGAATTAAAACTAGAACTTTACTACTTAGTTGCCAGATTTCAAGTAAGAAAACGATACAATGCAGTATGAGTTCAAACAGAAAATACAAAACTTATTAAGAGTGGCAACAATTATCTTCCCTTCCCAAGGCCTCAAAAGACTACGGAACTACCGATTTTCTTTGGAAAAATAGTTTTCACAGATTTTGCAAACCATTTGCTCGTCAGTTTTTGCTTAAAAAATTATCTCATTTTTTATTATATCTACTCTTCTTTCTCATAGTCTCTCCTCTCTGTACCTACAGAGACCGATAGCAGTGAGGCAAAACTACTCGTTTAAACATCGACCCACTTTCCCCCAAGTCTGATAGATAAAAGGAACAAACAAGGCCGGACGTGTAATGCGCAATTTCGTTGGCAGCACTTATTCCTACTTTTTACAGCCTTGGAATTCAAATTCCACTGTTTTGGGGTTCCTATATTTGGCTCTCTATGAATTATTGGCTACTTTCAACATAATTAGAAAAAAAAAGTGCAATGTATTGTATTTTTTGGATATGCTGTGTTGAGTGTGTGTTTCAGTGTGTGTGCATCTAATAACTTATTATAAATATTGTGCGTTTATTGTTTATAACTTTACTACTGAACAATTTCAATGTTTTTTCAATTTTTGTTTGAATTTTAAGATATAAATATGTTTTCATTGTTTATTTGTTGTATACAAGTTCACACACATTAGAAATATGGTATGTTTATAAAATAAGAATTAAGATTAAATTTTTAAAAATATTAAGTGAAACTGGAAAAACAAATGTAGAACTGTAACTGTATTGTAGACTTAAAATAGAAGAGTAAAATATTTTAGTTTTTTTGATATATTTTTGATTATTTGCAATTTTTAGTAAATTTTTATTAATCCTTATAACATTTGAATCATTTTTAGCAAATTTTTTCTAAACAGACACTTGAGGATTATTGTTACAAAATCCTTTTAACTTTTGCAGCTGAAATTAAATCATATTTTCATTTAGAGCAATATTCTTATGTATATATATAGTATAATAAAATGAAAAAAAATAATAAGACAAAATTATACTACCCACAAAGCTAAATGATAGAAAACAGATTCTAAGAAACATAACTAGAAAAATATTGATATATAATATAATAATTATATATGTATATTATTCATAAAGAAAGAAAATTGTGTTTTATATTTATCTATATCATATTGACTGTTATAAAATGGTAGGAATTAGATGCATTGCCTTTTAAATACTGTTTAGAATTAAAATTATTTTCAGCTTATGCTAAACAAAAATTGACTTGAATTTCATATAATTTTTCAGTTTAAAAACAGTCCAAAATTATGTTTATATTGTAATTTAGCTAATATATAAAGGGTATAATTTATTTTTCAGTTCTGTTCTTACTTTGCTGAAAATTCATTCTAACCATTGTTCACAATAAGATTCACATTTCAGCTATGCTTAAAACGTGTGATTAAACTTAAAATTCTGTAGTATAAAACTGAAAAAATTTTTAAAAAATTATTAAAAAGCATAGTATTATAATCATTTCAATCATCAGTAGTATTGATGTACTTTTTTTTAAAAAAAATTTTAAAGTAAATTTCATGAAACAGTATTATTATTTATTTTTTTTTAGCTATATTGAGTAGAGATAATTTTAAAATAAGTTTTCAGTACTTCAAAATTAATTATTACTGGCAGGAAAATAATGATAAATTTTCAAAATACCTTAATGTTTATTTTGCTTGGAACACATATTCCAGTAAAAGCAAAGTTTTGATATAGGTTTTGAAAAAAAAAAAAAAATTTCTTACAGAATTCTTTTTTTAAAAAAATAAGATTTCTAATAATAAGAATATATTAGTATTATTACATGACAGTGGCTGTTTTCTTTCATTGAATTATAGTTTCTTGAAATAAAAATTTGAATTTGATGTATTGAGATATACAAATTAAATATTTGTTTTAAAAAATGAGATTGATTTTTCCTGAAAATTTTACTTTAATGAAGAAAAATGTATAAGATTTTCTTCCTCCTTTTTTTTTTTTTTAATTTGGGGGTTGTTAAAAAGAAGGATTAATACATTTTTTCTTTCTCGTGTTTAATTCCTTTAATAATTTCCTTTGAACTTGATTGTACATTATCCCAAATTTCCCGTTACTGTTCCGAATGTTCAGTGCTTGCTTCAATTTTTCACTACTCGGTTTTAGTCCCAAATTTATGGCATATATTTTTTTAATTATCAATGCTACACTGTCCAGAAATGCCTTCACTTAGTCCAATAGGATGTGCCAATTTCAGAGGTAGATGGAAATATAACTGCATATTTTAATAAGAACCTGAAGTTATAATTGTTCAAATTTTTAAAACTGTCAGAGTTCCCCATTTTTTCTTCCTGGCACTAAGGCTGCAACTTAGCCAGTATTTAGCACCATGAACAATTCAGCAGCTTTTGTAACAAAACTGCCCTGACTTAAATAAGATCATAATAGAAAAAGATGCTCTGAAAAATATTCATACTTTTTATATTATGAAGGTACTTCAAAATAATTTAGAAGGGTTGCAGATTTATTATTTTTTTAAAAAATGAATACTGAATTTTAATTTGTTCTTTATATAAGTATTAAAAACATATCGTTATTAAAAAATAAAACAAAAATTGTTTATTTTGGTATAAATATTTCTTGACCAACATACTACCTCACCACAGTATAACTATAATAAAATAATTTATTTGTAAAAAAAATCTATATATATATTACACACACATTTTGAACTTCAAAATCTTTGTCATCTTAATATATTGAAGCAGCTATTCATTTTGAAATGGCATTTTTGATAGGAAGGAATAATATTTGCTCACTATATATTCCTCTTAACTATTTTTATGTCAATATATATATAATTTAGTGAGGAAGTATTTGATGTTATAATTTACTGTTGTGTGTGTGTTAAGTAATTTTTTTAAAAATTGTTTCATATGTATAAAATTTCTATCAATATATGTATAAAATTCAATAACTTGACATGCTATCTTTGTATACTTTTTATGTGGAGGATTTAATCAAATAACATTTCATTCTCCTAAATTCCACACCACCACACATTCACAACAGGAAGCTGTGATTTTTAGAATTTCAGTGTTGACTGAAATGTTATACTTCTTTGTGTATATTCAGTTTCTTTTATTTTATTTAAACAAATATGTGAATGCAGTTTTTAAATTTCTTTTTTAAAACACTACTGTCTTTCCAACTCTAACTCAGGGATTATATTTCTGAAATTTTAAAAGCATTTTAATAAATTGGGTACAATTCAGGATTAATTAGAATTTTAAAACTTATTGCGAAGTTATTTTAAAGTTCAGATTTTAGATAATTTCCACAGCCATATACTATTTCAAATTTAATGTATTATTGAACATTCTGTGCCTGGACAAATTATGCTCACAAAAGGGAAAATCACTTCCTTAGTTTACTGAAGAAAGTGGCAAAATCATTGCTGTGTGTAACTCAGTAACTTTAAATTAAGGACATGAAAACTGAAAATGGATGATATTGGATTACTCCAATAATTCTCAGTCCTTTCTATTAAAAAAAAATTAATCAAAATAATGGTTGAATGTAAATTTAATTTGTCGTTCTTTTTTTTCTCTTTCACTATTTACATTTATTTCAAAGTGAATGCTTTTTCATACTTTTGATTTTTCTATCATGTCTCTATTCAAATTAACTTTTCTGATATTTTATTTGGAGGATTGCTATGAAAGAGACGAAAGTGTGGTTCTACAATATGATAATTGGATCCTCCTAGACCAGGAAAAGGGAAGGAATCTAAGGACCACTCCTTTGAAACTTCTCACTCATCTCATGCTTCACATGGGGGGAGGGGGACGACACCGACACTCGATTTTACGACACCGACACTCGAACACAAACGCGCCTTAATTAGCTTGTTAAAAAAACGTGGGAACCATTCTTCTCATTTCTTTTCCCCTGATTTATTCTTTTTGGCTAGATATTTTTAACTCCATATCTTGATTAGAACGAATATTTTAATTATATTACAACGCAAAATATATTCTTAATGTAAACGGATTAATAATTTTTTTTTTTGAATTTTTGTAAAGTATTAATAACATAAAAATAGACATTTGAATCAATACTGAAAAATAATTGCTATTATGCATCTCTCTATGCTGTACATCAAATATTATCATTATTACACTTTTATTAAGTTTTTCCGCGCAATTTATTTGTGAGAAATTTAATGAAAATATTATTGTATGAAAAATATAAGAAATTATATCGAAGTCATGCTTCTATTAGAAGTCTATTTTTATAACTATTCGACGGTGTGTGAAAAAACTTCATGTAAGATTATAGCGAGATAAAAGGTCAAAAAGCAAAATGACAGAAGTAGTACATATATATATTTTACATTTAAAAAATATGAATTTTTTCGTTTACTTTTTTGCTGGTTCTTTTTTAAGTTGCTTTCTTAAAAAATGAATGTTTTAAAATCATTAATTAAACTCATTGTTTTTAAAATTTTTACTTCCCCTTCCCCCCAAAAAATATAAATTTTTTAAAAACTCGTAAGGAGGGAAAGTACTTTTATACATTGTAAAAATCAATTTTTGAAAAATATTTTTAAAAATTATTACAGAAGGCTAGAAACGTTTTAAAGCAAACGTAATCAATATCCAACAGTAATTACGCTCTCTGCAATAAAAAATATAGATGTGAACAGAAACTAATATTATAAAAAAAGTTAACAAATAGATTTTTCGTTAATTTCTGATTGAATTTCGTTGGCTGGTCTCTCTTTTGTTTTGTTAATATCGCACTTCGAAACAACGTGAGGGGTATAGAGGTGACGAACTTCGTAATTTTAAATCATGATGAATTCAGGAGGATGACACCTGATTTGACATTTTACTCTCCAGACTGTTCAGATTGGAAATACACTATTAATATTTTTTATTTAATATAGAGTTATATAACAGGGGCGTAGCTAGGTAACCAAACGCCTTGGTGCAACAACAACAAACAAAAAAAACACCGAGGGTCCTATTTTGATTGGACTTTATCAAGTAAAAATATATTAGTAATTTAAATATACAAAGCTATTTTAACATCAGCCCTTTATCATGATCTGCAGAATATAGGAAGTTGTCGTGTTAGCCTAGTGGACAAGGTAACAGACTAGTGGCTGGTATGTCATGAGTTCGAGCCCAGTACCACTGAAGACCCGCCGTGTAGGGGCGCAATGCACGTCAAATCTGTTGAGAGCTCAAAAATCCTCCCGTTGGTGTGGTAGTTAGGAGAGGTGATGCCAGCTCTGGCGTCGTCCTCGTCACTTGACCATGGTTCAAAATTACGAGGTTCGTCTCCAAAAGCCCTCGTCTGAACAGTGCGACGTTAATATTCACTCACGCAGAACAGAGGAAAGTAAAGCCACATACAACTTACAGGTATGTGTATGAGTTTTCCTGAGTAAACTTTAGTGAGATTACCCAGGTTCGATTTAACACGGGATAGACCAGGAAACGATACAAAAAATAAGCATGAAAATGATACAATATTATAATTATTTTTAAAAAACACCCCTGCAAAAGTGGGAGTGGGACAAAATTACATAAATCTATTTATTACAGATACGAGTTGTGGCGAAATACTCGAAGAGGAAAATAGCTTATTATGAATAATACTGTTATTAAAAAAAATTACCAAGAAGAAATAGCTTCCTGTGTAAGTTTAAGACGCATTTTTCATGGAACCTGAAGCTTATTTTCAAGTAACACTTGGAAAAATGAAAAAAATTGAAAAATAACATAAATTTTCAATAAGTAAATTCGCAACATCATATACACAAAGGAAAGGAAAGAGAGGCCCCTGACCACTCCCAAGGTGTTCTCTCTCAAAATTGGGGTGGAACCGAGCCAAATCGTACTGTCACCTACATGGTACTCAAAGCTACGGCTAACGACAGGCGTACAGTCTAGCCCAATGCCATGATGAATATCGTGGGCCTCGATCTGACTACGTCAGACAGGTGGCATTAGTAACAATAACAAGGAAAGGAAGGATTTTCTCTCTGAATTGTTTAAATTTGTTTTTAATTTTAAGAAATACTTAAATAGCAGATAAATTTAAAATTTTAGGTTTTTTTTTCAGAATACACAAGCATTCTTCCGTTTTCAATTTTATAAAAGAATGTAGAACTATAATGTACATCCTTCAAAAGTTATCTAGTGAAAAAGGAAGAAAGCCAATCAGTTTTTATTCTTTTTGTGTCCATACTTTTTGCTATTGAAAAAAATTGAATAATTCCATAACAAAATTTTCTTTGATGCTTTAAAGTTTGTACTTAACAGAAAAAAAAAGTGAAAAATAAAACTTCATATGCATTTTCAAAAATTAGCTTCAAAAATTTCCCCTTCATTTTGTTACAAGTAATCGTGAATCGCAATACAATCAACATCATATGTACCAAATATTCACATGCACACAGAAATTTGTAAAATCAAGAAGCTCCAAACAGTGTTATGCATGACAAATATTTATATCTTATTTTCGAAACATGTAATTAAAAGATTTTAAAAGTACAAATTTTATGTTTTATTTAGAAATTAAAGATGCAAAATCTTACATAAAAGTTCTTAAAAATCAATGCTGAAGCACGCATAAAATACTTTGCAATAGTAAAATTCAAACATTTTAATTAATAAAACTGAACCGTAAAAAATATGTTATACAAAATTTATAAACACATTTCTGTTAAATTATATCTAGCAAAAAGTTTAAGTGAACATTTCGTATATAAATATAGATGCGATTTTTTTAAGATGAGCACTATAATTTTTTCCCTTAGAATACATACGAAAACTTAGGACTTCTCAGATTTTATAAATTTGGTTGTAATGGGCTTACAAAGGAAGGGCGGTCATCTATAAAGTTTTTTAAGTACCACCAATTGTCTCACGGAAAATATTAGGGACCCTCTATAAAGTCTGGTTTTGAGCCCCAAGCCGGATCTTACAAAGGATTACTTATTCGACATCAGTCAGTCTATATGGGGCCCCTTGAATCCTGGGCCTCCCTGCGGAGGTATACTTTAAGCCACTGAGTACTACTAACATTTTTTTAAAAAAATATATATAAAATATATTTTGACGGATTTAAGTATTAAATAAATGGAATTAACTGATTAAATTTGATGTTTTGTGAAAAGTAGTGAAAAATAAATTAGCAGCTCGCATCAATAGGATGACGTTTACTGTAACGACCATTAATTAAAAAAATTGAAGTTAATTTATTATTTTCAAGTCAAAATGTTAACATTCGTCAAAAACGTTTATATTCTGGATAATCTGTGCATGTTTTCACTAAATATTTCAACGTGGTTGACAATATCATATGGAATGCATACATTTATTCCTAATAATGTAAATGAAAATGACTTTCGTATTATATGCTGCATAAATTTGTAAGTCAGAAAATTTTAGTTTATTACAGTAAAGTATTTATACTATTTAAGGGATTTTCTCAAAATTTTCTTCCTTGAATTACTGATTTCAATACACATAACATATTCATTAAAGGTAATATTAGTACTATAAATAAATGGTTTGGAATCACAAACAACTGAAAATTTTAATTTGGATAGGCGACGCAGTACCTCGAATTTCTGAAATGCTAGTGACAAATATGTTACACGTATCTCGTTTCTCCCATCCATATTACGCCGTCTAAGGATTGCAAGGATCAATTTCGTTTAATATGAAGCATACTACGATATTCAAAACAAAGGGTCGTGAATGAAATCAAGATTCGAAACCATAGCACATTTGAAAAGCCCATTTTTTTTTTAGCCTGACCATAACCCAAATATAAATTCTAATGCAAGCAAATGAATATAAAAATTGCAATAAAACTTTCTAAACCTGATGAATTTTATTGAAACAGGTATGAAATGAAATAACTGGGGAGTTTGTGAAATTCATATATAGGATGAAATCATTTTAATACAATTTATGGTGTTTTCCAATCGAAAAAAAACCTTTTTATAATACTGAATTATCTAATGCCTTAAATTCATTTCATTTTAATTTTTTTAAAAAAACTTTCTTTTATATATTAGAAAATTACATTTAATGACAGATTCCAGTAATATCCTGAAATAATTTTTTTAAATAACACTGAGACTTCGACATTTATATAAGTGGCGTTCGAGATCTGATTCCAATACAAAGACAGAGACGGATTAAGTTAGTTGGAGGACCCTGGCGGTAAAAGGTTTGAGGCCCATGAATTCAAGAGTAATAAACTAAAATAGTGAAAAGGTTCGTTAAACTTAAAATCTCGTAATAAAATGTATAGCTATATAAAAACTCAATTGCTCAAGATAAACCTTAACTTTAAAAAAATTGGAAATTAAAACTTGGAATTTCGGATAATATGTCAACTGGCTACATGTGATGACCGTCGTGCTTATATAGGCCTAGTCGATTTGTGCAATTGTAAGTCATACACATTTATTTGTTTGGGATTTGTACGAATATTTGACAACGTATGCTACGCACTGTTTACTTTTATGCGTCATAGTTGGGGCCTACATTTGTGCAGAGGCTCAGGGTCTACTTTTGCGAAAGGGCCCAGGGCCCCAAGAAGTCTAAAGACATCCCTGCTTACTGTACTAAATATAAAGATGTATAAATGTGCTGTGTGTGAAGCCTTCTGTGCGTATAAATTGTACAAATCTTGTGGTAAGAATTGCTCAAGTTTAGAGCCCCTGGCGGCCATCCAGCCGCTTAATCCACTTCTGCAAAAAGGCCTTAATTTATCAGACTCTAACTAGGTCTGGGCCTATAGTATTTGTATCTCGTGAAGAAAGATTACCAAAGAAATTCAAAATTGAAAGATTTGCTAGATTTCTAAGCAAAACGATGTTTGATATCAGTGGCGTAATGTACGCTCCCGCAACGTGTGTGTGTGGGGGGGGGGAGCCCAGTGTGTTACGGTTTTGCAATTCTTTGTAAGATATGGCTTGGGGCCCAAAATCTGATTTTGCATGGAGGCCCTAATATTCTACGTAACGCCATTGTTAACTAGTAAATTTTTTTCATCAGATTATTTTCCCAAAACTCAATAAATGTTTTGTTTTTCAAAAAATTTAAAATTTTGCAATAAATTTCATTAAGTTCTTATGAATGTTTTTGTTTCATTGATTTTTATTAGATACATGAATATTTAGATCTATATAAATAAAATGTACTCTAATAAACTTAATTTTGGTGAAATATGTTTGTTTTTTTACTATATCCTTTAACACGAAAAAATATTTCATTTCCAAAATAATCAGTTTCGTGTTAAACAATTTTCACCGTATTCGGAAATATACGTATTTTTTTAAAAAAAAAAAAGATTAAAAAACAAAAATATTAACAGCTAAACTAGTTTCATGAAAATTTTTATGTTATTGTATATGTTTGATTTTCCTGTGCAATTGTCTGTACTTCATAATATTTAGTATTTTGGATAGCTAACCCTTCTAGCAAAGTAGACATGTTTTTTAGAACTTATAAATAATATTGTGCGTATCTCATTACTTGGTACCATCCGAAACATTTTTCAAATGATTTACTACTTGCTAGCGTTTCAAAATTTGAACATACGTTAAATAATTTTTTATATATTAATAAGAAAAGTTTTTCTTAGGATTATAAAAAGATATTGATGTATTATATGAAATGCAATTTTGCTGTATTTTTACCACTTGTAAAAATGATCTAACTGTATTTAACAATTGTTAATATTCTTACACATGGAATTTTATTGCAAAGCTTTATAAAATATTTCGCTTATTCAATTTTATGTGAACGCAGGAAAAAACATGAAAAATACTTTTTGAACTTTACATAGAAATTTCTTCACTAAATTCCGACGTTTTTCTTTATAATTGCATAGTTAATTTCAGCTTATATTTGATTCAAATTATTTTATGATAGATCTATTTTTAATGCGTATTTACATTCTTATAAAAACTTTGCTTCGTTTATGTATCTGATTTTCCCCTTATGATGTGTAGGAAATTTTTTTATCTTTAATCATTTCAACTGTTTTACAGATAAATCAATTGAGGAAGAAAATATTGCTGTTCTCAGTATAACTATAGATCTATGTCACGCGGTAGTCTTTCAGACCACACCTCTCTAAGCCCCGATACTGTTGAACCACTTTGACCAGATGCCTCCAATAAATGTCAAAAGTAAATCATTCCCTTTTCCGAGAAGAAGGCAATCAGACTTTCTGTCTCCGCCTTTCATCTTTGGAATCTCGCACCCCTAAATCAGGGGTCGGCAGCACATAATTGCTTATTTCACAGCCAAATCTTGAAAAGCGGTTTACTTCAAGGTTTAGGTGATTTAAACATCCCTAATAGAATTATTAGCCATTTTAACTCATTTGGAATTATCCAATTAATATTATACGCATATTGTTGCAATGAACATAAAATCATTTCGCTAAAACAATGTCCCCCCCCCCTTCTTTTTAAACCTAGAAACGATTTATAAAGGTCTATATTTTGTTTTTATAAATGTTAAGCTTAGGGTGCATAGTGATATCAGTAAGGAAGTTTTTAATTTGTTTTTTTAGCCCAAACCTTATCAGGTATATATATATATGCTGACAATGTTTTAAATTGATCGATTGGGTCATGGAGCAACACAGGTTTCTAATTTTACTAATTTCATGGTATTCAATTGTTATTTTATGCATTTTTTATACTAAGCAAATTTTTTCAACATTTCTTTATTTTATTGCTGATCAATAAACTGAATCCAATAGTTAAATATTAAAAAAAAACCCGAAATTTCGGAGATATTTATCGGATAAATTTTAATAAATAAGGTGTTGTTTGAATTCTTTTTTATAATCATCAGACAAATCTTTGAAAAACATGCCCTGCCTTTCCAAAATTTTTATTAAATCCCGTCAGAATTTATTAAAAAATGTACAGCTCTTTCTAATATGAGATTGTTGTGATCGTTCCTGAGTTTCTCTCAATTTACTATCAAGCAAATTTTTTCTTGTTACACACATCCGAGCCTGTTTTGTATTTCGTTTTACATATGTTTCATTACTGAAATTAATAAATGCATTTCTTTCATTCATCTCACAATAATTGAAATATATCATTAGAATACTAAAGTATATTATTGCGAATCTTTTATTTTGCAGCAATATCTTCTTTAATTTCAAATAAAACCCTCCCAAGATTAATAGTTCTACGGAATTTCATCCTTTTAGTAAAATAAAATATTAGTATAATAATATAAAATTATTTTAATGCATTTTTTTAAAAATCAGAACGATGTGATTGTCAAAAAGATCACCAAAGAAAAATAGAAGTCTTTATGCAAGTTTGAATAAGAGTAATAGTAGCAATTGAGACAGAGACATTAACAAACTTTTTTACGAGGTCCAATAAAAAGCTATCTTTCTATTTTAATGCGACTGATTTAATCTATCGATGTAAGATCGCTATTTGTTATGTGAAGCCTCAATTCATCAATTAGCTGCAGGTTTTATATATTTCTGAAAGTCTTCAAAAGTTAGCACATCCGGAAAATTATTTTTTAAATAGTAATACAAAAGTATAAATCGCGAAAATATTGAAGTATTAATAGTATTTAAAAAAATTAATATTTGTTAAGCTGAGTATCAAGCATTATAAAAATAACTAGCAAAACCAAGAACTAAGTTATATTTTTGTCTGAAAACCCTCTTAGGATTCTAGTATAATTTATGTGGTTGAAGGAAACGATTTTGATGAACTTAGCTACAACAGAATCATTTATAATGGAAAGTAGCAAAGAAATAATTGACTTGCATAATATTTCTAGGATTTCAAAACTGAATGAATACTTTATACCTTTTTTTAAAAAAAGAAATACAGTTTCCCAATTTTCTTTACAAAACATGTACTGTTAAACGTTTTTTTCTTAAATGTATTTATGTTGCATGTAAATGTTAAAATTTTAATATAAATAACTATGCAACTAATGATTGTTTACTTATGGAACTTGTAAAAATTATGAAAAATCAACTATACAAGGTTTTTTGATTTAAGAAAAATTTATTACTTGTACCGCTTTGACATAAGACTGAATGCACCACCTTTTAAGCTACTTTACTGCACAAACCATTGTATTTTTCAAATGGTTTTGAATTATACCTACTGTATTAAAAAGTGTTGTGTAACTAATATTGTTGACAGTCTTAAAAAAAGTAGACAATTGATTGCTTTTAAAACTAAATAAAATATTAACTTATATTGCATTTCCCATCATATAAATATTACTTACTAATTAATTACACTACACAATCTTTAATGCTTTAGAAAGTCTTTCTCAACTGTGATGCAATTATAATGTATATGTCACCACAGCTGAAAATCCCATCTAGCACTCTTTAAGATCAAAAAGTCATTCAAGACTCTCAGTGATGTAAGAATATTTACTTCATTCATCTCTGGTTGATACACAGAACACATATAAAGGAACCTGAAAAACTTTAACTATTTAAAGTATTTATAAAACAAATAGTATATCAAAAACTGGTCCATTACTGGACAAAAAATAAAAATAAATCCTTATTAGTACATCTATACCATAAAAAAGGCAATCACATTATATCATTACTTTCACTACCAATTTCCTCATCGCCCATGAAATATAACATATGGATGAAATACCTGTTTCTAAATAGGCAAGGCAAATTTTCAAGGTCTATTCCTGTATAACAAATAGCACAAATATTATCGAAATGATGAATCAGTTATTATAAAGAATTGTTTACACATAAGTTAAAACATATTACTTACTTTAGTATATACTTTTGCTTGTATTGATAGCAAGCATTAACATCACCTGATTCTATATATTTTATATTTAAACACTTACCTGCAAAAAGTATACATGTATTTTCTAAATTTATATGTTCCAAAAGTATAAATCAATTTTTTTGCCTAAAATTTTATTAAGAATGAATGATATAAAAAATTACCATATTCCCATCACTTTCCAAAATTTGTGTGGTAACATTCAACTGCAATGGAATCTCTATCCTGCATGATTTTTAAATTATATGCTTCTAATATACTGTCATAAAGCCATTTGTGACAAAAATTTGGTTATTTTTGATAATTACTTACCTCCTCATCTGATATAAAAATATACAACTTTACCCCATAAAAACATAGCTAAATGTCTTGGAAAACATAAAACAACACTACAAGCATATATCAGGTGTTAAAGATACAGTTAAGTTTTTTTGCAAATAGTTTTTGAATTGAGTAATGCTGACTAGACTGAGCTTGAATGTTTTCTTTCTTGACAACTAAAAAAAGAACATCCCAGAGTTTTTCTTTTTATTTTTAAATCCCTAATAGTTGGCTTAAATATTTACTGCTAGTTTAAATGCTGATTGGGAGGTAGGTACATGAGGATCAGGTAAATAATTCTTTAGTAATTACTTTTTACCTTTCTTTTACTGAATTGCATGTTGAGACAATTGTTCCTGAACTATTTTACCTTGCAAAAAACAATTCAATACTACAAATAGAAGTTCAGTTTCCTGGTTTTTCTTATGTCATTACATATTTCTTTGACGGAAGACCCCACGCCACACTTTCTATCTGAGATATGGAAAGAAGTATATTCAACATTTTCAACAACATGGAATCTCTCAAACAATTTAAGAATGAACTTTAATATGTTTACATGGTGCATGATTATCTGAGCATTCACATGTATACCAAGCTGAACATGATAATTTTACACACCTGTAATGGCATTGATCACACACACAACCTCTTTCTGAAATGCTTCCATAATCTTTTTAACTACATAAAATACATCTCCATTAGTCTGCAATTTTACAAACCAAGAATTTGTTGCCTGGTCATAAATATCTTTCAGGAATTTTTAATTCATTTTGAAATGGAAATAGGTTGTGAGGATATAAACTGGGGAGAGTATCATTTAAAATTCTATAATGTGCTAAATATGTGTCATGCTGTATTTTCCACAAACTATCTGCTTGAGAGTTAAATTTTCATTTTAAAATAATTGGACATTCATGTACTGTGAAAAGATTAACAATATATATTTTTATCAGTATTGGCATGCAGAAGTAGATGACGTGACTTATACTATTAGTAGGCTGAATTACAATAATTATCATCAAAATATTTATTGAAAGCAGGCTTTTTATCAGTCGATGCAATTTTAAAATTTTCCATTATTTGTTTACATCTTATTGAACTTATTCCTTCCAAAAGAGCTACTAGAGAAATTTCCCTTCGCATTTCAAAATTGGAAAACAAGATCATTTAACCATTTCTTCCAAGTGCATTGAAGGTGCCAATTGCAAAGCAAACACTATTCCGAAATATGTTTTAAAAGCATGTGAAACTGTTGGTCATCATTGGCCGTAATGCAATTGGAACATTTGCGCCAAATTGGATGGGTGGGCGATACTAAGCTGTCCATGCAATTAATTTTTAACTGGGCACCCTTTCTCCTGAATGTTGAAACACAATACATATTTCCTGTATTTAATTTATTAGTAATAACATGAGCAACAGAGTAAAGCATTCCTTATTAGTCAAGTACAATTAAACTTCTATTAACCGAATACATATTCTAATACTGAAGATTTTTCAATACCCATTTCAAGATTAGCTTTAATGAACTCTATACAAGTTTTATAAACCAGTTGAAATGCTTGATTATGCTTTGAAAAATATATTATACTGATCCCTTAATAGTCTTTATAAAGAGTGATTCTACCAAGATATTCCATTAATAATTGGAATACAGAATCTTTTTGATTTCTATACAACTAGTTTTTCTTTTATATGTCTAGGAAGCTTCACATGTTAGCAAATGTGTTAAATATCTAAATCTACAATTTCACTCATGATATG